>NW_025562955.1:0-20000 GCF_020424385.1 Procambarus clarkii
TCGTGGCGACCCCAGACATCAAGTAGTGTGGGGGGGGCGAGTGCAGTTGCAGCCAGACCGGCGACCAATCAGAGAGGAGCCGGCAGCGATCAACAGGTAGTTTGGCGGTTTGAGTCTGAACAGGTGTCCCTGGCTGCATACGTTTTGCGCTCTGGCAAACCTTGGAGATGTTGTTGTCATTGTTGGACATTTCTTCCATAGTAGTTTTATATAATTTTAACGACGTAATTGTGGAGGGAAGAGCAGGCTCAATCTCTTGAAGGAGATTATCGTCACAATATATATATATATATGTCGTACCTAGTAGCCAGAATGCACTTCTCAGCCTACTATGCAAGGCCCGATTTGCCTAATAAGCCAAGTTTTCCTGAATTAATATATTTTCTCTAATTTTTTTCTTATGAAATGATAAAGCTACCCATTTCATTAGTATGAGGTCAATTTTCTTTTATTGGAGTTAAAATTAACGTAGATATATGACCGAACCTAACCAACCCTACCTAACCTAACCTAACCTATCTTTATAGGTTAGGTTGAGTTAGGTAGCCGAAAAAGTTAGGTTAGGTTAGGTAGTCGAAAAACAATTAATTCATGAAAACTTGGCTTATTAGGCAAATCGGGCCTTGCATAGTAGGCTGAGAAGTGCGTTCTGGCTACTAGGTACGACATATATATATATATATATATATATATATATATATGTCGTACATATATATATATATATATATATATATATATATATATATATATATATATATATATATATATATATATATATATATATGTCGTACCTAGTAGCCAGAACGCACTTCTCAGCCTACTATGCAAGGCCCGATTTGCCTAATAAGCCAAGTTTTCATGAATTAATTGTTTTTCGACTACCTAACCTAACCTAACCTAACTTTTTCGGCTACCTAACCTAACCTAACCTATAAAGATAGGTTAGGTTAGGTTAGGTAGGGTTGGTTAGGTTCGGTCATATATCTACGTTAATTTTAACTCCAATAAAAAAAATTGACCTCATACATAATGAAATGGGTAGCTTTATCATTTCATAAGAAAAAAATTAGAGAAAATATATTAATTCAGGAAAACTTGGCTTATTAGGCAAATCTGGCCTTGCATAGTAGGCCGAGTACGACGTTCTGGCTACTAGGTACAACATATATATATATATATATATATATATATATATATATATATAATATATATATATATATATATATATATATATATATATATATATATATATATATATATATATATATATATAATATATATATATATAAATATATATATATATATATATATATATATATATATATATATATATATATATATATATATATATATATATAATTAAATATGACCGAAAAGTAAGATTAATAATTCTAACACGAATTTTCTAAATTTTCGTACATTTCTTTTCACTGTTGGAGGTAAATCAAAATCAATTCTCCAAAATTCATTTTTATTTCTAGTCTGACGCGACACGAGCGCGTTTCGTAAAACTTATTACATTTTCAAAGACTTTTAGTTTACAAATACACAACTGAATAGAACTTACACATCTCCTGGTTTCGTTTATATCTACATTTGAGTGAGGTGGATGGGGTGAGGTGGCATTAATAGGGTATTAATTTCATCAACACAAGACAGAACAAGAGGTGGCATTAATAGGGTATTAATTTCATCAACACAAGACAGAACACGAAACAATGGGTATTGAAATGGAAGTGATTGTAGAAAGCCTATTGGTCCATATTTCTTGATGCTTCTATATTGGAGCGGAGTCTTGAGGTGGGTAGAATATAGTTGTGCATTAGTTGGCTGTTGATTGCTGGTGTTGACTTCTTAATGTGTAGTGCCTCGCAAACGTCAAGCCGCCTGCTATCGCTGTATCTATCGATGATTTCTGTGTTGTTTACTAGGATTTCTCTGGCGATGGTTTGGTTGTGGGAAGAGATTATATGTTCCTTAATGGAGCCCTGTTGCTTATGCATCGTTAAACGCCTAGAAAGAGATGTTGTTGTCTTGCCTATATACTGGGTTTTTTGGAGCTTACAGTCCCCAAGTAGGCATTTGAAGGCATAGACGACGTTGGTCTCTTTTAAAGCGTTCTGCTTTGTGTCTGGAGAGTTTCTCATGAGAAGGCTGGCCGTTTTTCTGGTTTTATAGTAAATCGTCAGTTGTATCCTCTGATTTTTGTCTGTAGGGATAACGTTTCTATTAGCAATATCTTTCAGGACCCTTTCCTCTGTTTTATGAGCTGTGGAAAAGAAGTTCCTGTAAAATAGTCTAATAGGGGGTATAGGTGTTGTGTTAGTTGTCTCTTCAGAGGTTGCATGGCGTTTCACTTTCCTTCTTATGATGTCTTCGACGAAACCATTGGAGAAGCCGTTGTTGACTAGGACCTGCCTTACCCTACAGAGTTCTTCGTCGACTTGCTTCCATTCTGAGCTGTGGCTTAGAGCACGGTCGACATATGCGTTAACAACACTCCTCTTGTACCTGTCTGGGCAGTCGCTGTTGGCATTTAGGCACATTCCTATGTTCGTTCCTTAGTGTAGACTGCAGTGTGGAAACCTCCGCTCTTTTCCATGACTGTTACATCTAGAAAGGGCAGCTTCCCATCCTTTTCCATCTCGTAAGTGAAACGCAGCACGGAACTCTGCTCAAATGCCTCCTTCAGCTCCTGCAAATGTCTGACATCAGGTACCTGTGTAAAAATGTCGTCAACATACCTGCAGTATATGGCCGGTTTCAAGTTCATGTCGACTAAGACTTTTGCTCGATGGTACCCATGTAGAAGTTTGCAAACAGGACACCTAGGGGAGAACCCATGGCGACCGCATCTACTTGCTTATACATGTGCCCATCCGGGCTCAAGAAGAGTGCCTCTTTAGTACAAGCTTGGAGTCGTTTTCTTAGGATATTTTCGGGTATGTCAAGAGGAGTACAGGCTGGATCACGATACACTCTGTCGGCTATCATCCCGATTGTCTCGTCCACAGGTACGTTGGTAAACAGCGATTCTACGTCCAACGAGGCTCTTATCCCTGTGGCTCGTGTGCCCCGCAGTAAGTCAACAAATTCCTTTGGAGACTTCAGGCTGAAGGCGCAAGGAACATAAGGAGTCAGCAGGCCGTTGAGTCGCTTCGCCAGTCTGTACGTGGGTGTGGGTATCTGGCTAATGATTGGCCGAAGTGGGTTTCCAGGCTTGTGTGTCTTGACATTTCCATACGCATATCCAGGTTTATATTCCCCAATGATCTTTGGCAGGTGGAGTCCGGATTTCTTGGCGTTCACAGTTTCGATCAGTTTGTTGACCTTTGCTTTCAGTTCGGCTGTAGTGTCCTTCGTAACCCTTTGGAACTTAGTTTGGTCAGAGAGTATGAGGTTCATTTTCGCCAGATATTCGTCTTTTTTAAGAATGACATATATTGGCGACTTGTCACCTCTCCTGACAACTATCTCCTTGTTCTCACGAAGGCTTTTAGCTGCCGCTTTAAGCTCGGGGGACAGTATGGTGCTTCTGTAATTGCCTCGAATCTCTCCTCCTTCTGCAATAAGTTCTGCTTGTAAGGTATCTTTGGTAGTGACCTTCTTTTGTGTCTCGAGGTCGAATATGTCGTCCAACAGAATTTCCAACTCTACTTTCCGGGCCATCTCACTCGGTCTGGACATAACGTGACAGTTTATGCCCAGATTTAGGAGAGTGACTTGGTCCTCAGTGAGGTTATTCCTGCAAGGTTCAGGAAGCCATCTCTTGGTCGTGGAATTGCCATAGGTCCTCCATATAATGTTGTTAGTTTCTTGATAATCCTTGTTTCAGTGCTGAGGTGATGTCGGTCTGTGAGGATGTCGAGGTGTTGTTCAATGCGGGTACGGATACTTTCGTCGATGTTGCTATTCCTCCACTCGTTTGTAGCATGAAGTAGACTTTTTCTTCATGAAATATGACTTTTTCGGTCATATTTAATAATATATGTCTACAGGAAAGACTGCTACCAAAATATACTAATATATATATATATATATATATATATATATATATATATATATATATATATATATATATATATATATATATATATATATATATACATGTATATAAATACATGTATATATCTTAATTTAACAGGGTAAGAAAGCTGCTATAGAAACTAGTGTGATATTAAGCATTTATCTAATGAAGATGATTAAGATGCTTTACAAGCTCAGGCTATAGGTACATACAGTGTATACCAGATGTACAATACATAGTCTAACTGATGAATTACATGGTCAATCTTGGGTACAAGTCCAATATATCATCAAGTGTTCCAGTACTCATATAGTAATTACACAGTTCAGCATACCTTAGCCCAGGAGGGCGAAAGTCAGTCAATATGGGACATTCTAAAATATGATGTTCAAGAGAGTGCATGTTTTCTCTTTCACAAAGTTGACACTTGGTGTATTCCGACACTTTTACAAAGTTAACACTTGGTGTATTCCGACACTTTCACAAAGTTGACACATTGTGTACTCGACATTTGGGTTTTGAGAAAGCTGCCAGATACGTCTATATTCCAGGCGTATTCTGGCCACTATAACATCACATTGCCGGGTTCTTGTGTGTGTGTGTGTGTGTGTGTGTGTGTGTGTGTGTGTGTGTGTGTGTGTGTGTGTGTGTGTGTGTGTGTGTGTGTGTGTGTGTGTGTGTGTGTGTGTGTGTGTGTGTGTGTGTGTGTGTGTGTGTGTGTGTGTGTGTGTGTGTGTGTGTGTGTGTGTGCGTGTGTGTGCGTGTTTACTTGTTGTGTTTTTTGCGGGGGTTGAGCTTTGCTCTTTCGGCCCGCCTCTCAACTGTCAATCAACTGTTTACTAACTACTTTATTTTTTTTTTTTATTTTTTTTTTTCCCCCACACCACACACACACACACACCCCAGGAAGCAGCCCGTGACAGCTGACTAACTCCCAGGTACCTATTTACTGCTAGGTAACAGGGGCACTTAGGGTGAAAGAAACTTTGACCATTTGTTTCTGCGTGTGTGTGTGTGTGTGTGTGTGTGTGTGTGTGTGTGTGTGTGTGTGTGTGTGTGTGTGTGTGTGTGTGTGTGTGTGTGTGTGTGTGTGTGTGTGTGTATACATGTGTATGCAGGACACGTGGAAGTTGGTCAGAATTGCATTTCATCTTTGTAAACGCACATTAATGACACAATGTAAGACACCTCGATCACCGTTTATGTAGGACAGACGTAAATATGTGTATTTATGTAGGTTAGAAAAAACATTTAAAAGCACTACAATCACCTTATGTGGTTGATTGTTCATTAAATCACTGAACTCTATGTTTAACAGATCTCTAACCCTGTCCAAGAGGACAGAAGCAAATGTATGTATTCGGGTTAGCATCGTAAATGTAGACACAGACATCGTATTGTCTGTGGTAGAAAATAATAATAATTAAAACTTCATTGCTTACCTTCTTCGACATCACAGAACGGAAATTAATATTTATGTCCTGGAAAACGGACAAAGGTAATGGGAAATATGAGTGAACAAACACGATACATTTCAAGCATTAATTATGAGGCAATAAGCGAAGCATGTTTCATTTAGCAGTAAAACCATTATTTATAATGACAAATCCAACACCGAGTGATAAATGGGCCAGCGTGTCCCCCTTTATCTTCCCATAACTCAACCCTTCACTCAGCAAACTGTGCTGGATGACGCTGTCGACACAGTTGCTTGTATTTTGATCAGATATTCAAACAATAAACAGGTTTAAACCAAAAATATACCAATTTATATTTACACAATTCATAGCAATTCTTCTTGAAAATGATTCTATACACGTGAAAATTACATGTAATTAAATGAACACAACAAAATTATCCCTTAGACAATTTAATCCACGCTTGACCGCTGGCGATAATTGGGTGCTCGGGCCACGGCAACACCGACCCCTGTTGCCATCACCACCACCTGCAAATTATTCCCAGTCAAAATAATTGGAGAGATGGATCGCTTTGGTGTCATAATTACCCGTCATTTTCAACGTAAATTGCCTAATTATACATGGAGTCTTTGGTGCTCGGCGTGCTCCTCTCTTTGGGGGTGGATATTACGGAGCAGATGAAGACGACACACGCGTCCGTAATTGGCGGTTGAAATTGGCGTAGTTTTCTTTTTATTAACTGGAAAATTTCTGAAATTGACATTAAAATGAGGAACTGGAGCAGTTGACCTGCACTTGAGTGGGAAAAATTTGCTGTCCCAGTGGATAGACACCACTGGGACGGGGACAGTAGAGGGATGGGGGGAGCGGGGATACCGCTGGGACGGAGATGGGACAATTGAAGGATAGGGGGGAATAGCCACCACTGGGACGGGGAGGAGAAAATAGAGGGATAGGGGGGGATTGTTAGATAGAAGAAAACCGAAATGTCAAAGATGTGGGTGGAGATATTTAAAGGTATGAAGGGCTAGGGGCTAGGAGCTGAGAACTCTAGGCTAGGAGCTGAGAACGCAAGACTAAGAGCTGAGAACGCAAAACTAGAAGCTAAGAAGCAGCCACTAGGAACTATCTATCACATCCTAATCTAACCTATTTCAACCCGACCTATCCTAACCTAGCTTAACCTAACTTATCTTAACCTATCCTATCCTAACCTAACCCAACCTGACCTATTATATCGTAATCTACTTCAACCTGACCTATCCTATCCAAACTCAACCTAACTGAAACTGATCTCTCCTAACCTAACCTACATGAAACTGACCTATCCAAACGTAAACCTAACCGAAAATGACCTATCGTAACCTAACCTAACCTAACTGACCTATCCTATCATAACCTACCTGAAACTGAAATAAACAATTCTAACCTAATCTAACCTAAGATGAAATGTAGTATATGATGAGTGGTGTGCGGGAGGCATGTGTGGTCACCATGACCCCTGACCCCATACCATGACCCCTGACCCCATACCATGACCCCTGACCCCATACCATGACGCCTGACCCCATACCATGACCCCTGACCCCATACCATGACCCCATTCCATGACCCTTGACCCCATACTATGACGCCTGACTCCATACCATGGCGCCTGACCCCATACCATGACCCCTGACCCCATACCATGAAGCCTGACCCCATACCATAACGTCTGACCCCCACACCATGACCGCTGACCCCATACCATGACGCTTCACCTGATACCATGACGGCTGACCCATACCATGACCCCTGACCCCTTACTATAACCCTTGACCCAACACCATCACGCCTGACCCCCATAACCTGACCCCTGACCCCATACCATGACACCTGACTCCATACCATGACCCCATACTTCAAACCACGACGCCTGACCCCATACCATGACCCCTGACCCCATACCATGACGCCTGACCCAATACCATGACCCTTGACCCCAAACCATGACGCTTGACCCTATACAATGACCCCTGACCCCATACCATGACCCCTGACCCCATACCATTACGCTTGACCATATCATGACCCCTAATCCCATACCATGACCACTGACCCCATACCATGACGCCTGACCCCATACCATGACCCCTGACCCAATACCATGACGCCTGACCCCATACCATGACCCCTGAACCCATACCATTACGCTTGACCATATCATGACCCCTAATCCCATACCATGACCCCTGACCCCATACCGTGACCCCTGACCCCATACCATTACGCTTGACCATATCATGACCCCTAATCCCATACCATGACCCCTGACCCCATACCATGACGCCTGACCCCATACCATGACTCCTGACCCCATACCATGACGGCTGACCCCATACCATGAACCCTGACCCCATACCATGACGCCTGACCCCATACCATGACGGCTGACCCAATACCATGACGCCTGACCCCATACCATGACGCCTGACCCCATACCATGACCCCTGACCCCATACCATGACGGCTGACCCAATACCATGACGCCTGACCCCATACCATGACCCCTGACCCCATACCATGACGCCTGATCCCATACCATGACCCCTGACCCCATACCATGACCCCTGACCCCATACTATGACGCCTGATCCCATACCATGACCCCTGACCCCATACCATGACGGCTGACCCAATACCATGACGCCTGACCCCATACCATGACCCCTGACCCCATACCATGACGCCTGATCCCATACCATGACCCCTGACCCCATACTATGACGCCTGATCCCATACCATGACCCCTGACCCCATACCATGACGGCTGACCCAATACCATGACGCCTGACCCCATACCATGACTCCTGACCCCATACCATGACGGCTGACCCCATACCATGAACCCTGACCCCATACCATGACGCCTGACCCCATACCATGACCCCTGACCCCATACCATGACGCCTGACCCCATACCATGACGCCTGACCCCATACCATGACCCCTGACCCCATACCATGACGCCTGATCCCATACCATGACCCATGACCCCATACCATGACCCCTGACCCCATACTATGACGCCTGATCCCATACCATGACCCCTGACCCCATACCATGACGGCTGACCCAATACCATGACGCCTGACCCCATACCATGACCCCTGACCCCATACCATGACGCCTGATCCCATACCATGACCCCTGACCCCATACCATGACCTCTGACCCCATACTATGACGCCTGATCCCATTCCATGACCCCTGACCCCATACCATGACGGCTGACCCAATATTATGACGCCTGACCCCATACCATGACCCCTGACCCCATACCATGACGCCTGATCCCATACCATGACCCCTGACCCCATACCATGACCCCTGACCCCATACCATGACCCCTGACCCCATACCATGACCCCTAACCCCATACCATGACGGCTGACCCCATAACATGACGCCTGTACCCTGCCACGCGTTGGTGTGACTCAGCCTCGCTCATCGCATGTGAGAGGCTGAGCCACAGCAACCTTCCCCTGTTCCCCAGTCCTCCCCACCATCTCCCACTCCCCCATCCCCTCGTCCTCCCCTCCATTTCCCCCTCCCCTGTCCCCTCGTCCCCCACCATCCCCAACTCGCCCATTCCCTCGTCCTCCCCACCATTACCCCACGTCCCCTGTCCCTTGTCCTCCCAACCATATCCCACTCCCTCGTCCAATGCATTCCCAAATGATCTGATGTTCCCATCAGAAAATTGGGAACATCAAATGATCTGATGTTTCTATCACTGAAAAATAAGCATAACAGTTAAGAAATTTAAATGAAAAGGAATGAAAAAATAAAAAAATAAACAATTCCCACAAAATGAACGGAATGGTAAACAACACAGTTCAATTCCAAGCCAATATCACACAAAATAATTAAATAAAAATAAAAATAAATCGAAATCTATGAAAATTCTATTTATCAGTGCAATCGGAAACATTGAAATGGAATCATAACATATTTAGAATAATGTTTGTTGCTCTTACGTGCAACAGATGGCGCTGATTTTTTTTTTCAAAGTTTGGTTTTACCTGTCACAGGTGTGGCATCAATATTTATACTCACAAAATAAACGGTATGGTAAACAACTCAGCTCAATTGCAACGTAAATGTCACACAAAATAACTAAATCAAATGAAAATAAATCGAAATCTATGAAAATTCAATTTATCAATGCAATCAGAAACATTGAAATGAAATCATAACATATTTAGCATAGCATGTGTTGCTCCTACGTGCAACAGATGGCACTATTTTTCAAACAAACATTTTATACCTATCACAGGTGTGGCATCTGTATAAGGGGTATAGAAAAACATGTACGTATTCGAATGGAACGTTGTGTCAAAATTTCAAAGCATTCGGTGAAGAACTTTCGGAGATTAGCGATTTTGAACAAACGAACACTTCCATTTTTATTTATATAGATTTATTTGACAGTGTCAGACCACGGAGGAAGAATTGAAACAGGAATTTCCTTAAGTAATTTCGTATATTAATACATCTTCAGAAGGAATGTATTACTCCTTCTGAAGATGTAATAATATACGAAAGTACTTAAGGAAATTCCTGTTTCAATTCTTCCTCCGTGGTCTGACACTGTCACATTTTTCATCACGTGTTAATTTTCGTGATTTACACACACACACACACACACACACACACACACACACACACACACACACACACACACACACACACACACACACACACACACACACACACACACACACACACACACATACACACACACTGTGCGGGTTCGATTCCCGCACGAGGCAGAAACAAATGGGCAAAGTTTCTTTCACCCTGAATGCCCCTGTTACCTAGCAGTAAATAGGTACCTGGGAGTTAGTCAGCTGCCACGGGCTGTTTCCTGGGGTGTGTGTGTGTGTGTGTGGTGTGGGAAAAAAAAGTAGTTAGTAAACAGTTGATTGACAGTTGAGAGGCGGGCCGAAAGAGCAGAGCTCAACCCCCGCAAAACACAACTTGGTGAATACACACACACACACACACACACACACACATGGAGCCCCCACCTGAAGAAACACATAAAGAAACTGGAGAAGGTTCAGAGGTTTGCGACGAGGCTTGTCCCAGAGTTACGAGGGATGGGATATGAAGAGCGGCTGAAAGAACTGAACCTTACGACACTAGAGAAAAGAAGGGAGAGAGGAGATATGATAGGGACATATAAAATACTCAGGGTAATTGACAAAGTGGAAATAGATGAAATGTTCACACGTAATAATAACAGAACGAGGGGACATGGGTGGAAACTGGAAACTCAGATAAGTCACAGAGATGTTAGGAAGTTTTCTTTTAGCGTGAGAGTAGTGGAAAAATGGAATGCACTTGGGGAACAGGTTGTGGAAGCAAATACTATTCATACTTTTAAAACTAGGTATGATAGGGAAATGGGACAGGAATCATTGCTGCAAACAACCGATAGCTAGAAAGGCGGGATCCAAGAGTCAATGCTCGATCCTGCAAGCACAAATAGGTGAGTACAAATAGGTGAGTACACACACACACACACACACACACACACACATGTATGGAAGCGAAGAAACTGAACAAAAAGGCGTGGAGGAACTACCGGAATAACAGAACACCAGAAAGCAGGGAGAGATACCAGAGAACCAGGAATGAGTACGTCAGGGTGAGAAGAGAAGCAGAGAAAATTTTTGAAAATGATATAGCAAACAAAGCCAAGACCGAACCAAAGCTACTCCACAGTCACATCAGAAGGAAAACAACAGTGAAAGAACAGGTATTGAAACTTAGAACAGGCGAGGACAGGTATACAGAGAATGACAGAGAGGTGTGTGAGGAACTCAACAAGAGGTTCCAGGAGGTCTTCACAATAGAACAGGGTGAGGTCACTGTGCTAGGAGAAAGGGAGGTAAACCAGGCGGCCTTGGAGGAGTTCGAAATTACGAGAGAGGAGGTCAAGAGACACCTGCTGGATCTGGATGTTAGAAAGGCGGTTGGTCCAGATGGGATCTCACCATGGGTACTGAAAGAGTGTGCAGAGGCACTTTGCTTGCCACTCTCCATAGTGTATAGTAAATCACTAGAGACGGGAGACCTACCAGAAATATGGAAGACGGCGAATGTGGTCCCAATATACAAAAAGGGCGACAGACAAGAGGCACTGAACTACAGGCCAGTGTCCTTGACTTGTATACCATGCAAGGTGATGGAGAAGATCGTGAGAAAAAACCTGGTAACACATCTGGAGAGAAGGGACTTCGTGACAAATCGCCAACATGGATTCAGGGAGGGTAAATCTTGCCTTACAGGCTTGATAGAATTCTACGATCAGGTGACACAGATTAAGCAAGAAAGAGAGGGCTGGGCGGACTGCATTTTCTTGGATTGTCGGAAAGCCTTTGACACAGTACCGCATAAGAGGCTGGTACATAAGCTGGAGAGACAGGCAGGTGTAGCTGGTAAGGTGCTCCAGTGGATAAGGGAGTATCTAAGCAATAGGAAGCAGAGAGTTACGGTGAGGGGTGAGACCTCCGATTGGCGTGAAGTCACCAGTGGAGTCCCACAGGGCTCTGTACTCGGTCCTATCTTGTTTCTGATATATGTAAATGATCTCCCGGAGGGTATCGATTCATTTCTCTCAATGTTTGCGGACGATGCTAAAATTATGAGAAGGATTAAAACAGAAGAGGACTGTTTGAGGCTTCAAGAAGACCTAGACAAGCTGAAGGAATGGTCGAACAAATGGTTGTTAGAGTTTAACCCAACCAAATGTAATGTAATGAAGATAGGTGTAGGGAGCAGGAGGCCAGATACAAGGTATCATCTGGGAGAGGAAATTCTTCAGGAGTCAGAGAAGGAAAAAGACTTGGGGGTTGATATCACGCCAGACCTGTCTCCTGCAGCACATATCAAGCGGATAACATCAGCGGCATATGCCAGGCTGGCCAACATACGAACGGCATTCAGAAACTTGTGTAAAGAATCATTCAGAACTTTGTATACCACATATGTCAGGCCAATCCTGGAGTATGCAGCCCCAGCATGGAGTCCATATCTAGTCAAGGATAAGACTAAACTGGAAAAGGTTCAAAGGTTTGCCACCAGACTAGTACCCGAGCTGAGAGGTATGAGCTACGAGGAGAGACTACGGGAATTAAACCTCACTTCGCTGGAAGACAGAAGAGTTAGGGGGGACATGATCACCACATTCAAGATTCTGAAGGGGATTGATAGGGTAGACAAAGACAGTCTATTTAACACAAGGGGAACACGCACAAGGGGACACAGGTGGAAACTGAGTGCCCAAATGAGCCACAGAGATATTAGAAAGAACTTTTTTAGTGTCAGAGTGGTTGACAAATGGAATGCATTAGGGGGTGATGTGGTGGAGGCTCACTCCATACACAGTTTCAAGTGTAGATATGACAGAGCCCGATAGGCTCAGGAATCTGTACACCTGTTGATTGACGGTTGAGAGGCGGGACCAAAGAGCCAGAGCTCAACCCCCGCAAACACAACTAGGTGAGTACAACTAGGTGAGTACACACACACATACATACATACACATTACCATTAGGTGAGTATTAGGTGAGTACATACTCAGGAACCTTTACACCAGTTGATTGACGGTTGAGAGACGGGACCAAAGAGCCAAAACTCAACCCCCGCAAGCACAAATAGGTGAGTACACACACATATTAGTATATTTTGGTAGCAGTCTTTCTTGTAAACATATGTTGTTGAATTTGACCGAAAGTTTAAGATTAACGATTTTAACACGAATCTTCTCAATATTTCTTATGTTTTTCTTCAATGTCATGGGTAGTTGAAAAATTAACTCTTCAAAGTTCATTTTCACTTTTTTATTTATGGTCTGACGCCTAGAAGCGTTTCGTAAGAACACTTCTCACATTTTCAGACATTTTATACATACTCAGATCATGCTTATATTTGTTTTTGGGTGAGGTGACAGGAAACAAAAGACAAAACACGAAACAATGGATATAAATTGGGTATATATACACTGGGCATATAACCATGGGTATACATTCTCTCCTCTTGCTTCTGTGCTGGTTCGGGGTCTTGAAGTTGGTAGAAAGTAATTATGTGTTAATTGGCTGTTGATTACTGGTTTTGACTTTTTGATGTGTAGTGCCTGCTGATGTCGAGCCTCCTGTTATCGTTGTATCTGTCGATAGTTTCTGTGTTACTTGTTAAGATGTCTCTAGTGATGGTTTGGTTGTGTGTGGAGATTATATGCTCCTTGAGGGAGCCCTGTTGTTTATGCATTGCTAATCGCCTGGAAAGAGACGTTGTTGTCTTGCCTATGTACTCAAATCTTTGGGGCTGACAGTCCTCAAGCAGGCATGTGAAGGCATAGACGACGATGGTTTCCTTTAAGGCGTTCTGTTTGGTGTCTGGAGAGTTCTTAATGAGTAAGTTGGCCGTTTTCTTGTTTTTGTAGTATATATTTGTTTTACTTAAACATTGTTACAAAAATAGAGTTACATTTAGGGTTCGAAGATGATTATCATAAGTTGTCGAGTTCCTCCAGCTCCTCAGATGGCGGGCAGGAACTCCCTGGGAAAATCATTTATGGCTTTGATGAGTGCGGCAGCTAAGGTTTTGTCTCTTCTTGCAGGTGTGGCTAGACATATGTTGCCTGTCATGTACGGGTCGTTCCTGGAGAGTCGTTGACCTTTCTCAGGAGGGCGGATAATTTGGCTGCTGCATGGGGGCGGGCTGCTTTAGGGATGTGTTGCAAGGTTCTGGCCGATGTCGTTTTGATAGCTTCTAATAAATTATCTGTGGGAATGAAGCTCTGAGGGATGCTTTGCCTGGCGGGCGGTGTCGGGGTGGTGACTGGTGTTCTCCCTGGGAGGGCACCGAGAACGCAAACACCTGGTTAGGTTGTGGTAATGTCACTCGACCGGATACAGCATCCCTGTTACACGTCTGACATCTGCCTTGTCTACCCCCCTGCTTGATGGCTCATCTTGGCTTGGCGGAGCCTTGCTGTCTGTTGAGAGCTGTGACATGGGCGGGCGCTGGGCGGGAGGGTGGACGACGGGTGGAGACTGGAGGGATGGTCAGCTGGTCACGGCACTTACCGCTCACATGAGTGTAGTCTGGGTACCTGCTATGACATGCGCCATGCCTGGATGCCTGTGTTGATGTAGTCGATCACCGGGTAGCCGCCTCCATCTTGTCCTTGAGGGACTTACGATCATGTTGAAGGTGTAGAGGACGAGTATGAAGGAATGTGTGGTGCGTGTTTGGGGTGAATATGATTATGTATTAATGACTTGGCAGGGATCTGGAGCAAGATATACATATGGCGTAGCGGGCTACAGTCAGTGATTATGTTTTATGTGATTTCACATCAAATTCACACTGGTTTATGTTCAAACAAGCACAAAGCGTGTGTATAGTGTAGTGAATGTTTATGGTGGTGTAGGTTTTTGAGGAAGTGATTTGTCTGTGATTCAATATGTCAGTGAGAGACTTGTGCGGAGCGGTTGAACGCGTCCACCTGTCACAGTCAAGAGCACGGAGCCTTGAAGCCTTCAAGGCTCCCCTTCAAGCAGGAGGAGCCTTGAGTCCTTTAAGCAAAGGGAGCTTCGCAGCCTTAAAGCAAGGAAAGCCTTGAAGCCTTAAGGCAAGGGAAACCTTGAAGTCTTAAAGCAAGCCTTGAAGCTTCCAGCCTTGAAACCTTGAATCAAGGACAGCCTTGAAGCCTTCAAGCCAGAAGAGACCTGCATCACAGTAATACAAATTTAACGTAAGATATAAAGGAGTAGTGAGCTGATAAGATAAATAATGAGGAAAGTTGGTAACTAGCGAGGACTCCCGAGGCCCGCCTCGTCCCCCGGGTGATGGACGGCCACGACCCGCACTTGATTTCATTCCCACGTCTTCGGGGACGAGGCTGTGGTGGGCGTGTCCTTCATCCTGCCCAGACGAGCTGTGGATAATCAATTTCCTCAACACCCTGTCAGGCTCATGCGAGAGACCTGTGAGAGAGTGAGGCGGGGAAAATGTGGCACAGAATGTGGGGCAGGGAATGTGGAGATGGGAATGTGAAGCACAGAAAGTGGAGCAGGGGATGTGAAGCACAGAAAGTGGGGCAGGGAATGTGGAGCACAGAAAGTGGGGCAGGGAATGTGAAGCACAGAAAGTGGGGCAGGGAATGTGAAGCACAGAAAGTGGAGCAGGGAATGTGAAGCACAGAAAGTGGAGCAGGGAATGTGAAGCACAGAAAGTGGGGCAGGGAATGTGAAGCACAGAAAGTGGAGCAGGGAATGTGAAGCACAGAAAGTGCCAAGATAAAATACATTTACCTTAATACTATGAGATAGAGAGAGAGAGAGAGAGAGAGAGAGAGAGAGAGAGAGAGAGAGAGAGAGAGAGAGAGAGAGAGAGAGAGAGAGAGAGAGAGAGAGAGAGAGAGAGAGAGAGAGAGAGAGAGAGAGAGAGAGAGAGAGAGAGAGAGAGAGAGAGAGAGAGAGAGAGAGAGAGAGAGAGAGAGAGAGAGAGAGAGAGAGAGAGAGAGAGAGAGAGAGAGAGAGAGTGAGAGAGAGAGAGAGAGAGAGAGAGAGAGAGAGAGAGAGAGAGAGAGAGAGAGAGAGAGAGAGAGAGAGAGAGAGAGAGAGAGAGAGAGACAGAGACAGAGACAGAGACAGAGACAGAGACAGACAGACAGACAGACAGACAGACAGACAGACAGACAGACAGACAGACAGACAGACAGACAGACAGACAGACAGACAGACAGACAGACAGACAGTGATCCCTCTCTACATAAAGTACTTTTACTTTCAAACAAATAGCAACAATGTATCTTTCTCCCATATTAAACTGCACCATAAAGGAGTAAAAAAAATGACATAAAAAAATAAAGTGTAATAGAAGAGTTGTGTGTTTATCTCTCACCCTCGTGACCTCCACCCGGGCGCCGCCATCTTGTTTGTTTACATCGAGACCGTGACCGCGCGCGCATTCACAAGAGCGTTAAAAAACACATAGTGTTTTCGGTGATAATTCATGCGTTATTTTCACAGGGAAACATTTTTATTTTGAGCGTTTCTTATTTTTGCCTCCAGGCAAGTATTTAGGAAGTTTTGCTTCGGTAAGTCACTTGTTCTGCCTTGTCTTTCATTCTGTTCTATAAAGATTGTTAATTTTCCTCTCTACCATCAAAGAGTAATAATGTTTCAGCATGGTATAATGCTGCAGTTATATATGATTCTAATTATAATAATGTATAATGTATAATTCAGCAATAATGTTTCAGCTTGTGTATGGTGGTCAGCACGGCATGCTGACCACCATACACAAGCAGAAGCTCAACAAGTAAAGGGCAATAAAAGGGTTGGAAACCCTTGTAAATGAAGCAGAAAAATCAATAGTTAAAACAAAACAAAATTCTGTGGCTCATTGAATTAACTTGAGGTCCAGAGGGTCAGGACCTTTGTTTCAGCACCTCAGTGTGGTGATCCAGAGGGGGTATGGTGCCTGGAGCACCTCAGTGTGGTGATCCAGAGGGGGTATGGTGCCTGGAGTACCTCAGTGTGGTGATCCAGAGGGGGTATGGTGCCTGGAGCACCTCAGTGTGGTGATCCAGAGGGGGTATGGTGCCTTGAGCCCCTCAGTGTGGTGATCCAGAGGGAGTATGGTGCCTTGAGCACCGCAGTGTGGTGACCCAGGGGGAGTATGGTGCCTTGAGTACCTCAGTGTGGTGACCCAGGGGGAGTATGGTGCCTGAGCCCCTCAGTGTGGTGACCCAGAGGGAGTATGGTGCCTTGAGCCCCTCAGTGTGGTGACCCAGAGGGAGTATGGTGCCTTGAGCCCCTCAGTGTGGTGACCCAGAGGGAGTATGGTGCCTGGAGCACCTCAGTGTGGTGATCCAGAGGGGGTATGGTGCCTGGAGCACCTCAGTGTGGTGATCCAGAGGGGGTATGGTGCCTGGAGCACCTCAGTGTGGTGATCCAGAGGGGGTATGGTGCCTGGAGCACCTCAGTGTGGTGATCCAGAGGGGGTATGGTGCCTGGAGCACCTCAGTGTGGTGATCCAGAGGGAGTATGGTGCCTTGAGCCCCTCAGTGTGGTGATCCAGAGGGAGTATGGTGCCTTGAGCACCGCAGTGTGGTGACCCAGGGGGAGTATGGTGCCTTGAGCACCTCAGTGTGGTGACCCAGGGGGAGTATGGTGCCTTGAGCCCCTCAGTGTGGTGACCCAGAGGGAGTATGGTGCCTTGAGCACCTCAGTGTGGTGACCCAGAGGGGGTATGGTGCCTTGAGCACCTCAGTGTGGTGACCCAGAGGGATTATGGTGCCTTGAGCACCTCAGTGTGGTGATCCAGAGGGGGTATGGTGCCTTGAGCACCTCAGTGTGGTGATCCAGAGGGAGTATGGTGCCTTGAGCACCTCAGTGTGGTGATCCAGAGGGAGTATGGTGCCTTGAGCACCTCAGTGTGGTGATCCAGAGGGGGTATGGTGCCTTGAGCACCTCAGTGTGGGTGATCCAGAGGGGGTATGGTGTCTTGAGCATCTCAGTGTGGTGATCCAGAGGGGGTATGGTGCCTTTAGCACCTCAGTGTGGTGATCCAGAGGGGGTATGGTGTCTTGAGCACCTCAGTGTGGTGATCCAGAAGGGGTATGGTGCCTTGAGCACCTCAGTGTGGTGATCCAGAGGGGGTATGGTGTCTTGAGCACCTCAGTGTGGTGATCCAGAGGGAGTATGGTGTCTTGAGCACCTCAGTGTGGTGATCCAGAGGGAGTATGGTGCCTTGAGCACCTCAGTGTGGTGATCCAGAGGGAGTATGGTGCCTTGAGCACCTCAGTGTGGTGATCCAGAGGGAGTATGGTGCCTTGAGCACCTCAGTGTGGTGACCCAGAGGTGAAATGGTGCCTTTCCAGCCTGTGTGTACTCAGAGGTAACGTTTCCTGCCTGTGTGTACTCAGAGAGGTAACGCTCCTGCCTGTGTGTACTCAGAGAGGTAACGCTCCAGCCTGTGTGTACTCAGAGAGGTAACGCTCCTGCCTGTGTGTACTCAGAGAGGTAACGCTCCTGCTTGTGTGTACTCAGAGAGGTAACGCTCCTGCTTGTGTGTACTCAGAGAGGTAACGCTCCTGCCTGTGTGTACTCAGAGAGGTAACGCTCCTGCTTGTGTGTACTCAGAGAGGTAACGCTCCTGCTTGTGTGTACTCAGAGAGGTAACGTTTCCTGCCTGTGTGTACTCAGAGAGGTAACGCTCCTGCCTGTGTGTACTCAGAGAGGTAACGCTCCTGCCTCCTCTCCTCTCACCGTAACTCTCTGCTTCCTATTGCATATGTACTCCCTTATCCACTGGAGCACCTTGCCAGCTACTCCTGCCTGTCTCTCCAGCTTATGCACCAGCCTCTTATGGGGGACTGTGTCAAAGGCTTTCCGATAGTACAAGAAAATGCAGTCTGCCCATCCTTCTCTTTCTTGCTTAATCTTTGTCACCTTTTCGTAGAATTTTATTAAGCCTGTAAGGCAAGATTTATGTTCCCTAAACCCATGATGATGGGTTGTCACGAAGTCCCTTCTCTCCAGATGTGTTACCAGGTTTTTTCTCACGATCTTCTTCATCACCTTGCATGGTATACAAGTTAAGGACACTGGCCTGTAGTTCAGTGCCTCTTGTCTGTCACCCTTTTTGTATATTGGGACCACATTAGCCGTCTTCCATATTTCTGGTAGGTCTCCTGTCTCCAGTGACTTACTATACACTATGGAGAGTGGCAAGCAAAGTGCCTCTGCACACTCTTTCAGTACCCATCGTGAGATCCCGTCTGGACCAACAGCCTTTCTCACATCCAGATCCAACAGGTGTCTCTTGACCTCATCTCTCGTAATTTCGAACCCTTCCAAGGCCGCCTGGTTTACTGCCCCCTCTCCTAGCGCAGTGACCTCACCATGTTCTATTGTGAAGACCTCCTGGAACCTCTTGTTGAGTTCCTCACACACCTCTTTGTCATTCTCTGTATACCTGTCCTCACCTGTTCTAAGTTTCATTACCTGTTCTTTTACTGTTGTTTTCCTCCTGATGTGACTGTGGAGTAGCTTTGGATCGGTCTTGGCTTTGCTTGCTATATCATTTTCATAATTTTTCTCTGCTTCTCTTCTCACACTAACATACTAATTTCTGGTTCTCTGGTATCTCTCTCTCTGCTTTCTGGTGTCCTGTTATTTTGGAAGTTCCTCCACGCCCTTTTGTTCAGTACCTTTGCTTCCATACATGCCCTGTTAAACCATGGATTCTTCTTTTGCTTCTCGGTTTTTTCCCTTTGGGCTGGGATAAACCTGTTTACTGCCTCCTGACACTTTCGGGTGACATAGTCCATCATGTCTTGTACCGACTTAACTCTGAGGTCTGTGTCCCATGGCATATCCCTTAGGAAACTTCTCATCCCCTTAAAATTCCCCTTTCTGTATGCCAGTCTTTTGTTTTCTAGTTCTTTTTTGGGAGAGAAAAGTCCTAGCTCAACCAGGTACTCA
>NW_025562955.1:25000-36224 GCF_020424385.1 Procambarus clarkii
ATGATTTCAGTTGACACTTGTGTATGATGTTAATTTTTGACTATTTTGGAATTTTTTTGACACATAATTCAATATTTTTTTCTCCCTTCCTATTTCTGCAACGATGCTGAGATGAAACCTTTCTCATATACAACTAGTCAAAAAAGTTGTATACACAAAAGTTGTTCGATTGGTGTTATCCTGGATGACAGCGTTGTTCTTGGTGTTATCCTGGATGATAGCGTTGTTCTTGGTGTTATCCTGGATGTTAGCGTTGTTCTTGGTGTTATCCTGGATGATGGTGTTGTTCTTGGTGTTATCCTGGATGATATGTTGTTGTTCTTGGTGTTATCCTGGATGATGATGTTGTTGTTCTTGGTGTTATCCTGGATGACAGCGTTGTTCTTGGTGTTATCCTAGATGATGGTGTTGTTCTTGGTGTTATCCTGGATGATGGTGTTGATCTTGGTGTTATCCTGGATGATATGCGTTGTTCTTGGTGTTATCCTGGATGTTGATGTTGTTCTTGGTGTTATCCTGGATGATGGTGTTGTTCTTGGTGTTATCCTGGATGATAGCGTTGTTCTTGGTGTTATCCTGGATGATAGCGTTGTTCTTGGTGTTATCCTGGATGATAGCGTTGTTCTTGGTGTTATCCTAGATGATGGTGTTGTTCTTGGTGTTATCCTGGATGATAGCGTTGTTCTTGGTGTTATCCTGGATGATGGTGTTGTTCTTGGTGTTATCCTGGATGATAGCGTTGTTCTTGGTGTTATCCTGGATGATGGTGTTGTTCTTGGTGTTATCCTGGATGATAGCGTTGTTCTTGGTGTTATCCTGGATGATAGTGTTGTTGTTCTTGGTGTTATCCTGGATGTTAGCGTTGTTCTTGGTGTTATCCTGGATGATGGGTTGTTGTTCTTGGTGTTATCCTGGATGATAGCGTTGTTCTTGGTGTTATCCTGGATGATAGCGTTGTTCTTGGTGTTATCCTGGATGTTAGCGTTGTTCTTGGTGTTATCCTGGATGATGGTGTTGTTCTTGGTGTTATCCTGGATGATAGCGTTGTTCTTGGTGTTATCCTGGATGATAGCGTTGTTCTTGGTGTTATCCTGGATGATAGCGTTGTTCTTGGTGTTATCCTGGATGATGGTGTTGTTCTTGGTGTTATCCTGGATGATAGCGTTGTTCTTGGTGTTATCCTGGATGATGGCGTTGTTCTTGGTGTTATCCTGGATGATGGTGTTGTTCTTGGTGTTATCCTGGATGATGGTGTTGTTGTTCTTGGTGTTATCCTGGATGATAGCGTTGTTCTTGGTGTTATCCTGGATGATGGTGTTGTTCTTGGTGTTATCCTGGATGATGGTGTTGTTCTTGGTGTTATCCTGGATGATGGTGTTGTTCTTGGTGTTATCCTGGATGATGATGTTGTTGTTCTTGGTGTTATCCTGGATGATAGCGTTGTTCTTGGTGTTATCCTGGATGATAGCGTTGTTCTTGGTGTTATCCTAGATGATGGTGTTGTTCTTGGTGTTATCCTGGATGATGGTGTTGTTCTTGGTGTTATGCTGGATGATAGCGTTGTTCTTGGTGTTATCCTGGATGATGGTGTTGTTCTTGGTGTTATCCTGGATGATAGCGTTGTTCTTGGTGTTATCCTGGATGATGGTGTTGTTCTTGGTGTTATCCTGGATGATGATAGCGTTGTTCTTGGTGTTATCCTGGATGATGGCGTTGTTCTTGGTGTTATCCTGGATGATGGTGTTGTTCTTGGTGTTATCCTGGATGATGGTGTTGTTCTTGGTGTTATCCTGGATGATAGTTGTTGTTCTTGGTGTTATCCTGGATGATAGCGTTGTTCTTGGTGTTATCCTGGATGATAGTGTTGTTCTTGGTGTTATCCTGGATGATGGTGTTGTTCTTGGTGTTATCCTGGATGATAGCGTTGTTCTTGGTGTTATCCTGGATGATAGCGTTGTTCTTGGTGTTATCCTGGATGTTAGCGTTGTTCTTGGTGTTATCCTGGATGATGGTGTTGTTCTTGGTGTTATCCTGGATGATAGCGTTGTTCTTGGTGTTATCCTGGATGATAGCGTTGTTCTTGGTGTTATCCTGGATGTTAGCGTTGTTCTTGGTGTTATCCTGGATGATGGTGTTGTTCTTGGTGTTATCCTGGATGATAGCGTTGTTCTTGGTGTTATCCTGGATGATGGTGTTGTTCTTGGTGTTATCCTGGATGATGGTGTTGTTCTTGGTGTTATCCTGGATGATGGTGTTGTTGTTCTTGGTCTTATCCTGGATGATAGCGTTGTTCTTGGTGTTATCCTGGATGATGGTGTTGTTCTTGGTGTTATCCTGGATGATGGTGTTGTTCTTGGTGTTATCCTGGATGATGGTGTTGATCTTGGTGTTATCCTGGATGATGATGTTGTTGTTCTTGGTGTTATCCTGGATGATAGCGTTGTTCTTGGTGTTATCCTGGATGATAGCGTTGTTCTTGGTGTTATCCTAGATGATGGTGTTGTTCTTGGTGTTATCCTGGATGATGGTGTTGTTCTTGGTGTTATGCTGGATGATAGCGTTGTTCTTGGTGTTATCCTGGATGATGGTGTTGTTCTTGGTGTTATCCTGGATGATAGCGTTGTTCTTGGTGTTATCCTGGATGATGGTGTTGTTCTTGGTGTTATCCTGGATGATGATAGCGTTGTTCTTGGTGTTATCCTGGATGATGGCGTTGTTCTTGGTGTTATCCTGGATGATGGTGTTGTTCTTGGTGTTATCCTGGATGATGGTGTTGTTCTTGGTGTTATCCTGGATGATGGTGTTGTTGTTCTTGGTGTTATCCTGGATGATGATGTTGTTGTTCTTGGTGTTATCCTGGATGATGGTGTTGTTGTTCTTGGTGTTATCCTGGATGATGATGTTGTTGTTCTTGGTGTTATCCTGGATGATGGTGTTGTTGTTCTTGGTGTTATCCTGGATGATGATGTTGTTGTTCTTGGTGTTATCCTGGATGATAGCGTTGTTCTTGGTGTTATCCTGGATGATGGTGTTGTTCTTGGTGTTATCCTGGATGATGATAGCGTTGTTCTTGGTGTTATCCTGGATGATGGCGTTGTTCTTGGTGTTATCCTGGATGATGGTGTTGTTGTTCTTGGTGTTATCCTGGATGATATCGTTGCTCTTGGTGTTATCCTGGATGATAGCGTTGTTCTTGGTGTTATCCTGGATGATGGTGTTGTTCTTGGTGCTATCCTGGATGATGGTGTTGTTCTTGGTGTTATGCTGGATGATAGCGTTGTTTTTGGTGTTATCCTGGATGATGGTGTTGTTGTTCTTGGTGTTATCCTGGATGATGGTGTTGTTCTTGGTGTTATCCTGGATGATGGTGTTGTTGTTCTTGGTGTTATCCTGGGTGATGGTGTTGTTGTTCTTGGTGTTATCCTGGATGATGGTGTTGTTCTTGGTGTTATCCTGGATGATGGTGTTGTTGTTCTTGGTGTTATCCTGGATGATGGTGTAGTTGTTCTTGGTGTTATCCTGGATGATGGCGTTGTTCTTGGTGTTATCCTGGATGATGGTGTTGTTCTTGGTGTTATCCTGGATGATAGCGTTGTTCTTGGTGTTATCCTGGATGATGATGTTGTTGTTCTTGGTGTTATCCTGGATGATGGTGTTGTTCTTGGTGTTATCCTGGATGATAGCGTTGTTCTTGGTGTTATCCTGGATGATGGTGTTGTTCTTGGTGTTATCCTGGATGATGGTGTTGTTCTTGGTGTTATCCTGGATGATGGTGTTGTTGTTCTTGGTCTTATCCTGGATGATAGCGTTGTTCTTGGTGTTATCCTGGATGATGGTGTTGTTCTTGGTGTTATCCTGGATGATGGTGTTGTTCTTGGTGTTATCCTGGATGATGGTGTTGATCTTGGTGTTATCCTGGATGATGATGTTGTTGTTCTTGGTGTTATCCTGGATGATAGCGTTGTTCTTGGTGTTATCCTGGATGATAGCGTTGTTCTTGGTGTTATCCTAGATGATGGTGTTGTTCTTGGTGTTATCCTGGATGATGGTGTTGTTCTTGGTGTTATGCTGGATGATAGCGTTGTTCTTGGTGTTATCCTGGATGATGGTGTTGTTCTTGGTGTTATCCTGGATGATAGCGTTGTTCTTGGTGTTATCCTGGATGATGGTGTTGTTCTTGGTGTTATCCTGGATGATGATAGCGTTGTTCTTGGTGTTATCCTGGATGATGGCGTTGTTCTTGGTGTTATCCTGGATGATGGTGTTGTTCTTGGTGTTATCCTGGATGATGGTGTTGTTCTTGGTGTTATCCTGGATGATGGTGTTGTTGTTCTTGGTGTTATCCTGGATGATGATGTTGTTGTTCTTGGTGTTATCCTGGATGATGGTGTTGTTGTTCTTGGTGTTATCCTGGATGATGATGTTGTTGTTCTTGGTGTTATCCTGGATGATGGTGTTGTTGTTCTTGGTGTTATCCTGGATGATGATGTTGTTGTTCTTGGTGTTATCCTGGATGATAGCGTTGTTCTTGGTGTTATCCTGGATGATGGTGTTGTTCTTGGTGTTATCCTGGATGATGATAGCGTTGTTCTTGGTGTTATCCTGGATGATGGCGTTGTTCTTGGTGTTATCCTGGATGATGGTGTTGTTGTTCTTGGTGTTATCCTGGATGATATCGTTGCTCTTGGTGTTATCCTGGATGATAGCGTTGTTCTTGGTGTTATCCTGGATGATGTGTTGTTCTTGGTGCTATCCTGGATGATGGTGTTGTTCTTGGTGTTATGCTGGATGATAGCGTTGTTTTTGGTGTTATCCTGGATGATGGTGTTGTTGTTCTTGGTGTTATCCTGGATGATGGTGTTGTTCTTGGTGTTATCCTGGATGATGGTGTTGTTGTTCTTGGTGTTATCCTGGATGATGGTGTTGTTCTTGGTGTTATCCTGGATGATGGTGTTGTTGTTCTTGGTGTTATCCTGGATGATGGTGTTGTTGTTCTTGGTGTTATCCTGGGTGATGGTGTTGTTGTTCTTGGTGTTATCCTGGATGATGGTGTTGTTCTTGGTGTTATCCTGGATGATGGTGTTGTTGTTATTGGTGTTATCCTGGATGATGGTGTAGTTGTTCTTGGTGTTATCCTGGATGATGGCGTTGTTCTTGGTGTTATCCTGGATGATGGTGTTGTTGTTCTTGGTGTTATCCTGGATGATAGCGTTGTTCTTGGTGTTATCCTGGATGATGATGTTGTTGTTCTTGGTGTTATCCTGGATGATGGTGTTGTTGTTCTTGGTGTTATCCTGGATGATGGTGTTGTTCTTGGTGTTATCCTGGATGATGGTGTTGTTGTTCTTGGTGTTATCCTGGATGATAGCGTTGTTCTTGGTGTTATCCTGGATGATAGCGTTGTTCTTGGTGTTATCCTGGATGATGGTGTTGTTCTTGGTGCTATCCTGGATGATGGTGTTGTTCTTGGTGTTATGCTGGATGATAGCGTTGTTCGTGGTGTTATCCTGGATGATGGTGTTGTTCTTGGTGTTATCCTGGATGATGGTGTTGTTCTTGGTGTTATCCTGGATGATGGTGTTGTTCTTGGTGTTATCCTGGATGATGATGTTGTTGTTCTTGGTGTTATCCTGGATGATAGCTTTGTTCTTGGTGTTATCCTGGATGATGGTGTTGTTCTTGGTGTTATCCTGGATGATAGCGTTGTTCTTGGTGTTATCCTGGATGATGGTGTAGTTGTTCTTGGTGTTATCCTGGATGATGGTGTTGTTCTTGGTGTTATCCTGGATGATGATGTTGTTGTTCTTGGTGTTATCCTGGATGATAGCGTTGTTCTTGGTGTTATCCTGCATGATGGTGTTGTTCTTGGTGTTATCCTGGATGATGATAGCGTTGTTCTTGGTGTTATCCTGGATGATGGCGTTGTTCTTGGTGTTATCCTGGATGATGGTGTTGTTGTTCTTGGTGTTATCCTGGATGATATCGTTGCTCTTGGTGTTATCCTGGATGATAGCGTTGTTCTTGGTGTTATCCTGGATGATGGTGTTGTTCTTGGTGCTATCCTGGATGATGGTGTTGTTCTTGGTGTTATGCTGGATGATAGCGTTGTTCTTGGTGTTATCCTGGATGATGGTGTTGTTGTTCTTGGTGTTATCCTGGATGATGGTGTTGTTCTTGGTGTTATCCTGGATGATGGTGTTGTTGTTCTTGGTGTTATCCTGGATGATGGTGTTTGTCTTGGTGTTATCCTGGATGATGGTGTTGTTGTTCTTGGTGTTATCCTGGATGATGGTGTTGTTGTTCTTGGTGTTATCCTGGATGATGGTGTTGTTGTTCTTGGTGTTATCCTGGATGATGGTGTTGTTCTTGGTGTTATCCTGGATGATGGTGTTGTTGTTCTTGGTGTTATCCTGGATGATGGTGTAGTTGTTCTTGGTGTTATCCTGGATGATGGCGTTGTTCTTGGTGTTATCCTGGATGATGGTGTTGTTGTTCTTGGTGTTATCCTGGATGATAGCGTTGTTCTTGGTGTTATCCTGGATGATGATGTTGTTGTTCTTGGTGTTATCCTGGATGATGGTGTTGTTGTTCTTGTGTTATCCTGGATGATGGTGTTGTTCTTGGTGTTATCCTGGATGATGGTGTTGTTGTTCTTGGTGTTATCCTGGATGATAGCGTTGTTCTTGGTGTTATCCTGGATGATAGCGTTGTTCTTGGTGTTATCCTGGATGATGGTGTTGTTCTTGGTGCTATCCTGGATGATGGTGTTGTTCTTGGTGTTATGCTGGATGATAGCGTTGTTCTTGGTGTTATCCTGGATGATGGTGTTGTTCTTGGTGTTATCCTGGATGATGGTGTTGTTCTTGGTGTTATCCTGGATGATGGTGTTGTTCTTGGTGTTATCCTGGATGATGATGTTGTTGTTCTTGGTGTTATCCTGGATGATAGCTTTGTTCTTGGTGTTATCCTGGATGATGGTGTTGTTCTTGGTGTTATCCTGGATGATAGCGTTGTTCTTGGTGTTATCCTGGATGATGGTGTAGTTGTTCTTGGTGTTATCCTGGATGATGGTGTTGTTCTTGGTGTTATCCTGGATGATGGTGTTGTTGTTCTTGGTGTTATCCTGGATGATAGCGTTGTTCTTGGTGTTATCCTGGATGATGGTGTTGTTCTTGGTGTTATCCTGGATGATGGTGTTGTTCTTGGTGTTATCCTGGATGATGGTGTTGTTCTTGGTGTTATCCTGGATGATGGTGTTGTTGTTCTTGGTGTTATCCTGGATGATAGCGTTGTTCTTGGTGTTATCCTGGATGATGTTGTTGTTCTTGGTGTTATCCTGGATGATGGTGTTGTTCTTGGTGTTATCCTGGATGATGGTGTTGTTGTTCTTGGTGTTATCCTGGATGATAGCGTTGTTCTTGGTGTTATCCTGGATGATGGTGTTGTTCTTGGTGTCATCCTGGATGATGGTGTTGTTCTTGGTGTTATCCTGGATGATGGTGTTGTTCTTGGTGTTATCCTGGATGATGGTGTTGTTGTTCTTGGTGTTATCCTGGATGATAGCGTTGTTCTTGGTGTTATCCTGGATGATGTTGTTGTTCTTGGTGTTATCCTGGATGATAGCGTTGTTCTTGGTGTTATCCTGGATGATGGTGTTGTTGTTCTTGGTGTTATCCTGGATGATAGCGTTGTTCTTGGTGTTATCCTGGATGATGGCGTTGTTCTTGGTGTTATCCTGGATGATGGTGTTGTTCTTGGTGTTATCCTGGATGATGGTGTTGTTCTTGGTGTTATCCTGGATAATGGTGTTGTTGTTCTTGGTGTTATCCTGGATGATGGTGTTGTTGTTCTTGGTGTTATCCTGGATGATGATGTTGTTGTTCTTGGTGTTATCCTGGATGATGGTGTTGTTGTTCTTGGTGTTATCCTGGATGATGGTGTTGTTCCTGGTGTTATCCTGGAAGATGGTGTTGTTGTTCTTGGTGTTATCCTGGATGATGGTGTTGTTCCTGGTGTTATCCTGGTTGATGGTGTTGTTCATGGTGTTATCCTGGATGATGGTGTTGTTCTTGGTGTTATCCTGGATGATGGTGTTGTTCTTGGTGTTATCCTGGATGATAGCGTTGTTGTTCTTGGTGTTATCCTGGATGATAGCGTTGTTGTTCTTGGTGTTATCCTGGATGATGGTGTTGTTGTTCTTGGTGTTATCCTGGATGATAGCGTTGTTGTTCTTGGTGTTATCCTTGATGATGGCGTTGTTCTTGGTGTTATCCTGGATGATGGTGTTGTTGTTCTTGGTGTTATCCTGGATGATAGCGTTGTTCTTAGTGTTATCCTGGATGATGGTGTTTTTCTTGGTGTTATCCTGGATGATGGTGTTGTTCTTGGTGTTATCCTGGATGATGGTGTTGTTCTTGGTGTTATCCTGGATGATGGTGTTGTTGTTCTTGGTGTTATCCTGGATGATGGTGTTGTTGTTCTTGGTGTTATCCTGGTTGATGGTGTTGTTCATGGTGTTATCCTGGATGATGGTGTTGTTCTTGGTGTTATCCTGGATGATGGTGTTGTTCTTGGTGTTATCCTGGATGATGGTGTTGTTCTTGGTGTTATCCTGGATGATGGTGTTGTTGTTCTTGGTGTTATCCTGGATGATGGTGTTGTTGTTCTTGGTGTTATCCTGGTTGATGGTGTTGTTCATGGTGTTATCCTGGATGATGGTGTTGTTCTTGGTGTTATCCTGGATGATGGTGTTGTTGTTCTTGGTGTTATCCTGGATGATAGCGTTGTTCCTGGTGTTATCCTGGTTGATGGTGTTGTTCATGGTGTTATCCTGGATGATGGTGTTGTTCTTGGTGTTATCCTGGATGATGGTGTTGTTCTTGGTGTTATCCTGGATGATGGTGTTGTTCTTGGTGTTATCCTGGATGATATCTTTGTTGTTCTTGGTGTTATCCTGGATGATATCTTTGTTGTTCTTGGTGTTATCCTGGATGATGGTGTTGTTGTTCTGGGTGTTATTAAGGCTGGTAATTTACAATACCACTGACTTACAATACTACTAACTTAAAGTACCACTGACGTACAATTCTACTGACTTACAATACATATTCCCACTTACAATACCTGTGACTTACAATACATATTCCCACTTACAATACCAGTGACTTACAATATAACTGACTTACAATACCAGTGACTTACAATATAACTGACTTACAATACCAGTGACTTACAATATAACTGACTTACAATATAACTGACTTGCAATACCACTGACTTACAATACCACTGACTTAAAATACCACTGACTTACAATACCACTGACTTACAATACCACTGACTTACAATACCACTGACTTACAATACCACTGACTTACAATAACACTGACTTACAATACCCGTGACTTATAATACCACTGACTTACAATACCCGTGACTTATAATACCACTGACGTACAATACCCGTGACTTATAATACCACTGATATACAATACCCGTGACTTTTAATACCACTGACTTAAAATAACATTGACTTACAATACCACTGACTTACAATACCACTGACTTTCTATACAACTGACTTACGATACCACTGACTTACAATACCACTGACTTACTATACAACTGACTTACAATACCATTAACAATACCACTAACAATACCATTAACAATACCATTAACAATACCACTAACAATATCACTTACAATACCACTAAGAATACCACTTACAATACCACTTACAATACCATTAACAATACCACTAACAATACCATTAACAATACCACTAACAATACCACTAACAATACCACTAACAATACCACTTACAATACCATTAACAATACCACTAACAATACCATTAACAATACCACTAACAATACCATTAACAATACCATTAACAATACCATTAACAATACCATTAACAATACCACTAACAATACCACTAACAATACCACTAACAATACCACTTACAATACCATTAACAATACCACTAACAATACCACTAACAATACCATTAACAATACCACTAACAATACCATTAACAATACCATTAACAATACCATTAACAATACCACTAACAATACCACTAACAATACCACTAACAATACCACTAACAATACCACTTACAATACCATTAACAATACCATTAACAATACCACTAACAATACCATTAACAATACCATTAACAATACCACTAACAATACCACTTACAATACCATTAACAATACCACTTACAATACCACTAACAATACCACTAACAATACCACTAACAATACCATTAACAATACCACTAACAATACCACTAACAATACCACTAACAATACCACTAACAATACCACTAACAATACCATTAACAATACCACTAACAATACCACTAACAATACCACTAACAATACCACTAACAATACCACTAACAATACCACTAACAATATCACAGATTTAAAGTAAAACAGTTAATACTTTGACAAAATTATTACAGTATAAAAAATTGATGATTGATTAAGATTAAGCCACCCAAAAGGTGGCACGGGCATGAATAGCCCGTAAGTGGTGGCCCTTTGAAGCCATTACCAGTATCAAGAGCTGATACTGGAGACCTGTGGAGGTGCGACTGCACCCTGCGTGACGGGACACGTTTCCCCGGTCAGTATGAAAGTTTTAAAATAACACTGAATTGGAATTTAAAGTCATTTAATGCCTTACCATTAGTGTCTTACCTTAACTTTAATCCCTTACCGGCCTGACAGCTGAATGGCCAGCACTTCGGATTCGTAGTTCCGAGGTTCCGGGTTCAATCCCCGGTGGAGGCGGAAACTAATGGGCTGAATTTCTTTCACCCTGATGCTCCTGTTACCCAGCAGTATATAGGTCCCCTGGGAGATAGACAGCTGCTACGGGCTGCTTCCTGGGGGGGTGTAACAAAAAGGAGGCCTCGTCGAGGACCGGACCGCAGAGACGCAAAGCCCCGAAATCATCTTAAGATAACCTCAAGATACCCATACCTATCCTACCCAATATAAGCTAACTTAACCTAACCTACCCAACGTAAGCCAACTTTACCTACCCTATCCAGTGTAATGTAAGTTAACCTATCCAGTGTAATATAAGTTAACCAATCCGTTGTTAGCTAATGTAACCTAAAATAACAACCTAACCTAACTTAGCCTACACTAACCTTCCCTTCACTAATTTAACCCAGTCTAAACCAACTTAAATTAGGAAACCT
>NW_025562956.1:0-11309 GCF_020424385.1 Procambarus clarkii
TGCTCCACACCCACCCAACTGGGCGGCAGCTTTACAGTCATGTGCTCCACACCCACCCAACTGGGCGGCAGCTTTACAGTCATGTGTGAGACATTCAACATGCCCTTAGACCTCTCTCCCTCCCCCTCTTTAGACCTCTCCCCCCCCTCTTTAGACCTCTCCCCCCCTCTTTAGACCTCTCCCCCCCTCTTTAGACCTCTCCCCCCCTCTTTAGACCTCTCCCCCCCTCTTTAGACCTCTCCCCCCCCTCTTTAGACCTCTCCCCCCTCTAGACCACTCCCCCCTCTTTAGACCACTCCCCCCCTCTAGACCACTCCCCCCTCTTTAGACCTCTCCCCCCTCTTTAGACCTCTCCCCCCTCTAGACCTCTCGCCCCCCCCCTCCCCCCCCCCTGCTCGTGTCCAAGAAATCCATAAAAAAATAAGACCCACTTTTTTCCCAGCGTGGTCTCAGGCGTTCAGCTTTAAGCACCGGGAAAATATTTTAATTTCTCCGTGTTGTGTGTCATTCTGTTGGCGTGTATTTCCCGCCATTTATTCATTCATTCTTATTTGATATTTACGCATTTATTAATTTATTTGCATCCTTTGAAATGATTATTGTGTTTGAGGCGTGACGCTGTGTTGAACAATGTGTTGCAATAAATATTTAGGGTTCTAGTGGTCTTTGGGGGGGTTTGGTGGCTTCTGGTGGTCTCTGGGGGTCTCTGGCGGTCTTTCGTGGTCTTTGGTGGTCTTTGGTGGTTTTTGGTGGTCTTTGGTGGTTTTTGGTGGTCTCTGGTGGTCTTTGGTGGTCTTTGGTGGGTTTTGGTGGTCTTTGGTGGTCTCTGGTGGTCTCTGGAGGCCTCTGGTGCTCTCTGGTGGCCTCTGGTAGTCTCTGGTGGTCTCTGGTGGTCTCTGGAGGCCTCTGGTGCTCTTTGGTGGCCTCTGATGGCCTCTGGTAGTCTCTGGTGGTCTCTGGTAGTCCCTGGTAGTCTCTGGTGGTCTCTGGTGGTCTCTGGAGGCCTCTGGTGCTCTCTGGTGGCCTCTGGTAATCTCTGGTAGTCTCTGGTGGTCTCTGGAGGCCTCTGGTGCTCTCTGGTGGCCTCTGGTAGTCTCAAGTCGTCTCTGGTGGTCTCTGGAGGCCTCTGGTGCTCTCTGGTGGCCTCTGGTAATCTCTGGTAGTCTCTGGTGGTCTCTGGAGGCCTCTGGTGCTCTCTGGTGGCCTCTGGTGGTCTCTGGTAGTCTCTGGTGGTCTCTGGTAGTCCCTGGTAGTCCCTGGTAGTCTCTGGTGCTCTCTGGTGGCCTCTGGTAGTCTCTGGTGGTCTCTGGTGGTCTCTGGAGGCCTCTGGTGCTCTCTGGTGGCCTCTGGTGGTCTCTGGTAGTCTCTGGTGGTCTCTGGTAGTCCCTGGTAGTCTCTGGTGGTCTCTGGTGGTCTCTGGAGGCCTCTGGTGGTCTCTGGTGGTCTCTGGTGGTCTCTGGTGGCCTCTGGTGCTCTCTGGTGGCCTCTGGTAGTCTCTGGTATCTCTGGTGGCCTCTGGTAGTCTCTGGTAGTCTCTGGAGGCCTCTGATGGCCTCTGGTAGTCTCTGGAGGCCTCTGATGGCCTCTGGTAGTCTCTGGAGGCCTCTGATGGCCTCTGGTAGTCTCTGGAGGCCTCTGATGGCCTCTGGTAGTCTCTGGAGGCCTCTGATGGCCTCTGGTAGTCTCTGGAGGCCTCTGATGGCCTCTGGTAGTCTCTGGAGGCCTCTGGTAGTCTCTGGTAGTCTCTGGTGGTCTCTGGTGGCCTCTGTCCTCTGGCGGGAGACACTACAATTTCCACAGTTTCGAGGAGCGAGGCTTGAAGAAAACGCTTCCTTTTTTACATTATTTATGTAGATGCAAGGAAGAGTTCTGTCGCCGTTGGCCCCCCCCCCCCACCCGTCCCTGCTGCCGGATTTTCGAATTCAAATTCAAATTTGTATTCAGGTAGAAGTGCATACATGGAAGATGAGTAACATGAAGTTGGATTTACAGAGCGAGTACATACAATACCTAAAGCCACTAATGCGCATAGCGTTTCGTGCAAGCCGAATCTTAGAACATTTTACAACAGTTTAAAATCATGGAACGTTGGATGCCTTTGAGCGGTATTTCTAAATAAGCCTATAGCGGCTCCAGGAATTCTACACACGTGCCTTATTGCCAGGTGTGGAGGTTCACTTGTCTAGGTTGCATGTTATACCCCAGTAGGAACCGACGGTCTCGCTTCATGCAGGTCGGCGTTCAATCCCCGACGGTCCACAAGTGATTAGGCACCATTCCTTTCCCCCCGTCCCATCCCAAAGCCTTATCCTGATCCCTTCCCAGTGCTATATAGTCGTAATGGCTTGGTGCTTTTCCCTGATAATTCCCTCCCCAGCAGGAAGCCTGCCCCCAGGCAGGACTCGAACTCTCGAAACCCACTGCAGGTATGCTCCAGGTATGGAATTTGACAACTGGAATATGTGTATCATAGAACTGCATCTTCGCTATTCCCACTCTTCGTAACCATTTTGGCCTGGGTTCGAGCCCCGGCCAGGAAAAAGATTGACTGGGCGTCATTCCACGTTCGCCTCTGTTCATCCAGCAGTAATTGGGCACCTGGTTGTAAACCGATTGGCGGGTCGTGTTCCAGGGAAAGCTAGTAGGTTGCAAGGCTTACCATGAGCTATGGGAAGGGAAAGCTCTCAGCCTGCTAACAGAGTCAGCAGTTTATTTTGCTCCCATTTTGAGAAAAAGAATACAGGTTACTGTATTATACTGATACTGTATACTGATGTATGTATACTGATAGTTGTAGTTGTATTTTCGTGACGTCATGCTCTGGTTATTATCTCGCGTTAACTGCTGAACAGGTCGTTAGAGGTGGTATTGAATGGTGGCATGTTTATTTTTAATGGTTTTCCTCTTCCAGGTAAGATTGATGGTGTGGACTCCTACACCTGTGGCTATGGTAGGTGTGGCTATGGTAGGTGTGGCTATGGTAGGTGTGGCTATGGTAGGTGTGGCTATGGTAGGTGTGGCTATGGTAGGTGTGGCTATGGTAGGTGTGGCTATGGTAGGTGTGGCTATGGCAGGTGTGGCTATGGTAGGTGTGGCTATGGTAGGTGTGGCTATGGTAGGTGTGGCTATGGTAGGTGTGGCTATGGTAGGTGTGGCTATGGTAGGTGTGGCTATGGCAGGTGTGGCTATGGTAGGTGTGGCTATGGTAGGTGTGGCTATGGTACGTGTGGCTATGGTAGGTGTGGCTATGGTAGGTGTGGCTATGATAGGTGTGGCTATGGTAGGTGTGGCTATGGTAGGTGTGCCTATGGTAGGTGTGGCTATGGTAGGTGTGGCTATGGTAGGTGTGGCTATGGTAGGTGTGGCTATGGCAGGTGTGGCTATGGTAGGTGTGGCTATGGTAGGTGTGGCTATGGTACGTGTGGCTATGGTAGGTGTGGCTATGGTAGGTGTGGCTATGATAGGTGTGGCTATGGTAGGTGTGGCTATGGTAGGTGTGCCTATGGTAGGTGTGGCTATGGTAGGTGTGGCTATGGTAGGTGTGGCTACGGTAGGTGTGGCTATGGTAGGTGTGGCTGTGGTAGGTGTGGCTATGGTAGGTGTGGCTATGGTAGGTGTGCCTATGGTAGGTGTGGCTATGATAGTGTGGCTATGGTAGGTGTGGCTATGGTACGTGTGGCTATGGTAGGTGTGGCTATGGCAGGTGTGGCTATGGTAGGTGTGGCTATGGTAGGTGTGGCTATGGTAGGTGTGGCTATGGTAGGTGTGGCTATGGTAGGTGTGGCTATGGTAGGTGTGCCTATAGTAGGTGTGGCTATGGTAGGCGTGGCTATGGTAGGTGTGGCTATGGTAGGTGTGGCTATGGTAGGTGTGGCTATGGTAGGTGTGGCTATGGTAGGTGTGGCTATGGTAGGTGTGGCTATGGTAGTGTGGCTATGGTAGGTGTGGCTATGGTAGGTGTGGCTATGGCAGGTGTGCCTATGGTAGGTGTGGCTATGGTAGGTGTGGCTATGACAGGTTTGTGTATGTGTAATAGATGTGTCTATGGTACATGTGTGTGTATGGTAGGTATGGCTACATGAAGTGTACATATGCTTAACATGATCAATTAGATTCAGCATATTTAATATATTCAGCATATTTCAGCATATTTATTAAAAAAAAACTGTCCATATATGTGACTAGAGCCGCGATTCAGCAAAATTTTACACACCTACTTAGGAACCTGTACATCTTTTCTCAATCTTTGGCGGCTTTGTTTACAATTATTAAACAGTTAATGAGCTCCGAAGCACCAGGAGGCTGTTTATAACAATAACAACAGTTGATTGGCAAGTTTTCATGTTTGTAAACTGTTTAATAAATTACCTAGGTTACCTTGGGGTTACCTTAAGGTTACCTTGGGGTTACCTTGAGGTTACCTTGGGGTTACCTTGAGGTTACTTTGGGGTTACCTTGGTGTTACCTTGGGGTTACCTTGGGGTTACCTTGGGGTTACCTTGGGGTTACCTTGGGGTTACCTTGAGGTTACCTTGGGGTTACCTTGAAATTACCTTGGTGTTACCTTGAGGTTACCCGAATTCGGGTTTCCTTGAGGTTACCTTGAAGTTACCTTGAAGTTACCTTGGTGTTACCTTGAAGTTACCTTGAGGTTACCTTGAAGTTACCTTGAGATTACCTTGGGGTTACCTTGGAGTTACCTTAGCGTTACCTACGGGTTACCTTGGGGTTACCTTAGGGTTACCTTGAGGTTACCTTGAGGTTACCTTGGGGTTACCTTGAGATTACCTTGGGGTCACCTTGAGGTTACCTCGAGGTTACCTTGGGGTTATCTTGGGGTTACCTTGAGGTTACCTTGGGGTTACCTTGAGGTTACCTTCGGGTCATCTTGAGATGATTTCGGGTCTTAGCGGCCCCGCGGCCCGTTCCTCGACCAGGCCTCCTGGTTGTTGGCCTGGTCAGCCAGGCTGTTGGAGCGGCTGCTCGCAGCCTGACGTATGAGTCACAGCCTGGATGATCAGGTATCCTTTGGAGGTGCTTATCAAGTTCTCTCATGAACACGGTGAGGGGTCGGCCAGTTCCCAACAGATGAAGGGGATTTTTTTTTTTTTCGCTATGCCGACCATCTTAAGGCACTATGCGCACCGCTGGTCAAACAACTTAAGGCGCTATGCGCACCACTGGTCAGGCATCTTAAGGCGCTATGCGCACCACTGGTCAAGCATCTTAAGGCGCTATGCGCACCGCTGGTCAAGCAACTTAAGGCGCTATGCGCACCACTGGTCAAACAACTTAAGGCGCTATGCGCACCACTGGTCAAACAACTTAAGGCGCTATGCGCACCACTGGTCAAACAACTTAAGGCGCTATGCGCACCACTGGTCAAACAACTTAAGGCGCTATGCGCACCACTGGTCAAACAACTTAAGGCGCTATGCGCACCACTGGTCAGGCATCTAAAGGCGCTATGCACACCACTGGTCAAGCATCTTAAGGCACTATGCGCACCACTGGTCAAACAACTTAAGGCGCTATGCGCACCACTGGTCAAACAACTTAAGGCGCTATGCGCACCACTGGTCAGGCATCTAAAGGCGCTATGCGCACCACTGGTCAAGCATCTTAAGGCGCTATGCGCACCACTGGTCAGGCATCTTAAGGCACTATGCGCACCACTGGTCAAGCATCTTAAGGCACTATGCGCACCACTGGTCAGGCATCTTAAGGCGCTATGCACACCACTGGTCAAACATCTTAAGGCGCTATGCGCACCACTGGTCAAGCATCTTAAGGCACTATGCGCACCACTGGTCAGGCATCTTAAGGCGCTATGCACACCACTGGTCAAACATCTTAAGGCGCTATGCGCACCACTGGTCAAGCATCTAAAGGCGCTATGCACACCACTGGTCAAGCATCTTAAGGCACTATGCACACCACTGGTCAAGCATCTTAAGGCACTATGCACACCACTGGTCAGGCATCTTAAGGCGCTATGCACACCACTGGTCAGGCATCTTAAGGCGCTATGCACACCACTGGTCAAGCATCTTAAGGCGCTATGCGCACCACTGGTCAAGCATCTTAAGGCGCTATGCGCACCACTGGTCAGGCATCTTAAGGCACTATGCGCACCACTGGTCAAGCATCTTAAGGCGCTATGCGCACCACTGGTCAGGCATCTTAAGGCACTATGCACACCACTGGTCAGGCATCTTAAGGCGCTATGCGCACCACTGGTCAAGCATCTTACGGCGCTATGCGCACCACTGGTCAAGCATCTTAAGGCACTATGCGCACCACTGGTCAGGCATCTTAAGGCGCTATGCGCACCACTGGTCAAGCATCTTAAGGCGCTATGCACACCACTGGTCAGGCATCTTAAGGCGCTATGCGCACCACTGGTCAAGCATCTTAAGGCGCTATGCGCACCACTGGTCAAGCATCTTAAGGCGCTATGCGCACCACTCGTCATGCATCTTAAGGCGCTATGCGCACCACTCGTCAGGCATCTTAAGGCGCTATGCGCACCACTCGTCATGCATCTTAAGGCGCTATGCGCACCACTGGTCAAACATCTTAAGGCGCTATGCGCACCACTGGTCAAGCATCTTAAGGCGCTATGCGCACCACTCGTCATGCATCTTAAGGCGCTATGCGCACCACTCGTCAGGCATCTTAAGGCGCTATGCGCACCACTGGTCAGGCATCTTAAGGCGCTATGCACACCACTGGTCAAGCATCTTAAGGCGCTATGCGCACCACTGGTCAGGCATCTTAAGGCGCTATGCGCACCACTGGTCAAGCATCTTAAGGCGCTATGCGCACCACTGGTCAAGCATCTTAAGGCGCTATGCGCACCACTCGTCATGCATCTTAAGGCGCTATGCGCACCACTGGTCAAACATCTTAAGGCGCTATGCGCACCACTGGTCAAGCATCTTAAGGCGCTATGCGCACCACTCGTCATGCATCTTAAGGCGCTATGCGCACCACTCGTCAGGCATCTTAAGGCGCTATGCGCACCACTGGTCAGGCATCTTAAGGCGCTATGCACACCACTGGTCAGGCATCTTGAGGCACTATGCGCACCACTGGTCAAACAACTTAAGGCGCTATGCGCACCACTCGTCAGGCATATTAAGGCGCTATGCACACCACTGGTCAGGCATCTTGAGGCACTATGCGCACCACTGGTCAAACACTTAAGGCGCTATGCGCACCACTCGTCAGGCATCTTAAGGCGCTATGCACACCACTTGTCAGGCATCTTAAGGCGCTATGCACACCACTGGTCAGGCATCTTGAGGCACTATGCGCACCACTGGTCAAACAAGTTAAGGCGCTATGCGCACCACTCGTCAGGCATCTTAAGGCGCTATGCGCACCACTCATCAGGCATCTTAAGGCGCTATGCGCACCACTCATCAGGCATCTTAAGGCGCTATGCACACCACTTGTCAAGCATCTTAAGGCGCTATGCGCACCACTCGTCAGGCATCTTAAGGCGCTATGCGCACCACTGGTCAAGCATCTTAAGGCGCTATGCGCACCACTGGTCAAGCATCTTAAGGCGCTATGCGCACCACTTGTCAAGCATCTTAAGGCGCTATGCACACCACTTGTCAAGCATCTTAAGGCGCTATGCGCACCACTCGTCAGGCATCTTAAGGCGCTATGCGCACCACTGGTCAGGCATCTTAAGGCGCTATGCGCACCACTGGTCAAGCATCTTAAGGCGCTATGCACACCACTGGTCAAGCATCTTAAGGCGCTATGCGCACCACTTGTCAAGCATCTTAAGGCGCTATGCGCACCACTGGTCAAGCATCTTAAGGCGCTATGCGCACCACTGGTCAACCATCTTAAGGCGCTATGCACACCACTGGTCAAGCATCTTAAGGCGCTATGCACACCACTGGTCAAGCATCTTAAGGCGCTATGCACACCACTGGTCAAGCATCTTAAGGCGCTATGCACACCACTGGTCAGGCATCTTAAGGCGCTATGCGCACCACTGGTCAAGCATCTTAAGGCGCTATGCACACCACTGGTCAAGCATCTTGAGGCGCTATGCACACCACTCATCAAGCATCTTAAGGCGCTATGCGCACCACTGGTCAGGCATCTTAAGGCGCTATGCACACCACTGGTCAAGCATCTTAAGGCGCTATGCACACCACTGGTCAAGCATCTTAAGGCGCTATGCACACCACTGGTCAAGCATCTTGAGGCGCTATGCACACCACTGGTCAAGCATCTTAAGGCGCTATGCACACCACTGGTCAGGCATCTTAAGGCGCTATGCACACCACTCATCAAGCATCTTAAGGCGCTATGCGCACCACTGGTCAGGCATCTTAAGGCGCTATGCACACCACTGGTCAAGCATCTTGAGGCGCTATGCACACCACTGGTCAAGCATCTTAAGGCGCTATGCACACCACTGGTCAAGCATCTTAAGGCGCTATGCACACCACTGGTCAAGCATCTTGAGGCGCTATGCACACCACTGGTCAAGCATCTTAAGGCGCTATGCACACCACTGGTCAAGCATCTTAAGGCGCTATGCACACCACTGGTCAAGCATCTTGAGGCGCTATGCACACCACTGGTCAAGCATCTTAAGGCGCTATGCACACCACTGGTCAAGCATCTTAAGGCGCTATGCACACCACTCATCAAGCATCTTAAGGCGCTATGCGCACCACTGGTCAGGCATCTTAAGGCGCTATGCACACCACTCATCAAGCATCTTAAGGCGCTATGCACACCACTCATCAAGCATCTTAAGGCGCTATGCACACCACTGGTCAAGCATCTTAAGGCGCTATGCACACCACTCATCAAGCATCTTGAGGCGCTATGCACACCACTCATCAAGCATCTTAAGGCGCTATGCACACCACTCATCAAGCATCTTAAGGCGCTATGCACACCACTGGTCAAGCATCTTAAGGCGCTATGCACACCACTCATCAAGCATCTTGAGGCGCTATGCACACCACTCATCAAGCATCTTAAGGCGCTATGCACACCACTGGTCAAGCATCTTAAGGCGCTATGCACACCACTGGTCAAGCATCTTGAGGCGCTATGCGCACCACTGGTCAGGCATCTTAAGGCGCTATGCGCACCACTGGTCAAGCATCTTAAGGCGCTATGCGCACCACTGGTCAGGCATCTTAAGGCGCTATGCGCACCACTGGTCAGGCATCTTAAGGCGCTTAAGGCGTAAAATATCATGAAATTATTAAATATAAATAGGACAGAAGACACTAAAAGATAAAAGAATGAGCAACAATGCTGAAATGCGAATGAGAGGAGATTAAAGTGGAATGAGAAACGGTACTGGAGCAAATCCAAATGAGGAATCAAATGAGAGAAATGTGTGAGAGAGACGGAACAGTGGAAGAGGTCAAGATGAGAATAGAGGTGAGATAGGGGTGGGAGTACAACAAGGGGAGGAGAGGTAGACACAGCAGGAGAATAAATACGGAAGAGGAGCACGGCCAAGAATGTAAATGAGGGGGAGAGAGGGGTTTGAACATTAACGAAGAGGGGGGAAAGGAAGAGAAGGGGTTGAAGGGAGCTAAGAGAAAGGGAAAGAGAGAGAGAGAGAGAGAATACCTTGTGATTTATGAGGGGAAGGATGTATGTGATAACTTGTTATCTCTTAAAGTGACAAGAGAGACACCCTAGTTAATTCTTGCCACTTACTCCCCTCTGTTCCCCCCTCTTCCTCTTCCCCCTCTCTTGCCTTCTCCTCCTATTCCAGTTTTATTTCATATTTCCAATATGTCTTTCAATCAAGTGATTCCTCATTTAAATCTTCATCTCCCAATCTTGTTCTTACCCCTCCCCCCCTTCCCATTTTGTCTCCTCTCCCATCTCCCCCCCTCTCTTCCATCTTCTCCCTCTTCCATCTTCTCTCCTTTTCAAATTTCCCCAACTGTCCCTCTCTAATTATACCTCCTTACCCACTCCTGCCCCGTCTCCTCTTCCGGCAGTCGTCTCACTTACTGTTCCAGCACTTCCCCCTCCTGTCTACCTGTGCTCACCTTTCCCACAATCACCGCCGTGGCAATATTTTGCTCTCCGTCCCGTTGACAGACGAGACTGTTACTACTGTTGGGGCAATGTATTGGTGATGCTCACACCTGGTTACATCCTGTGAGGGAGAGAGGGAGAGGGAGGGAGAGAGGGAAGGAGGGAGAGAGAGGGAGATGGAGGGAGAAGAGAAATCGTCCGTCATTTTGGGTGTAGAAGCACTTCAGCATTGTCAAGAAGAACCTCACATATGACCACTCACTCTAGCTGCCTCTCTCCACACACACACGCACACACACACACACACACACACACACACACACACACACACACACACACACACACACACACACACACACACACACACACACACACACACACACACACACACACACACACCTGTTAGTAGGCTGAGAACTTTCACTTCAACCAGGTCCCTAGTTTCTGCTGAGAGAATAGGGGCAGGCAGTTAAGTATTGGTGCCCAGTCAATCCTCCCCGGGTTGACGTGTCATTACCAGATCAACTACAGGCAATCCCCAGCATGCAACCCACAACAGCTGCCTGACTCTCAGCTACCATTTTAGTACCAGGTGAACGGAGGCATGAGGTGAAAGGAAACACTGCCCAATCGTTCCTGTCCACGGCCGGGAGTTGAACTCGGGGCACCAGAAAGAGATGAAGACGTTTACCAGAGGGGGCCGGTCGGCCGAGCGGACAGCACGCTGGACTTGTGATCCTGTGTTCCTGGGTTCGATCCCAGGCGCCGGCGAGAAACAATGGGCAAAGTTTCTTTCACCCTATGCCCCTGTTACCTAGCAGTAAAATAGGTACCTGGGTGTTAGTCAGCTGTCACGGGCTGCTTCCTGGGGGTGGAGGCCTGGTCGAGGACCGGGCCGCGGGGCCACTAAAGCCCCGAAAACATCTCAAGATAACCTCAAGATAACCATTAGACCACGGGGTCCCCCCCCCCCTTCCCTCTCATTTCTCTATCTCCCTTCCCTCCCCCTTCCTTCCCTTCCCTTTCCTTCCCTCCCCCATTCCTTCCCTTTCCCTAGACATAAACGTAAATTTCTAACATTCCTTTCCTAATTAATCGTGTTGTGCCTCGTGGAGTTTTATGATGAAGAATGGGAAGGGAGGAGCCAAGGGAAGGGAGGAGCCATGGGAAGGGAGGAGCCATGGGAAGGGAGGAGCCAAGGGAAGGGAGGAGCCAAGGGAAGGGAGGAGCCAAGGGAAGGGAGGAGCCAAGGGAAGGGA
>NW_025562958.1:0-41927 GCF_020424385.1 Procambarus clarkii
GAAATATTCGATAAAAATGAGACTAACACATAATTGATTAGATAATAACCTTAAGTACTTCATTTTCAAACATCTATTTGTTTCTCGTTGAAATACTGAGTAAGATATGGAAAAGGGGAGAAGTTCGGTTTTTATTGCATATATCGACGTTTCAGCCGGAATAGAGCGGTTTTACGTGTACATCTTCCATCGGTAATATAAACGGAAAATCAGGAACATTTTAGTTCATTTTAATGAAAACACATTGATTTTTATCATTTGTATTGGAAACAATATTGTCATATGTCTTTTCTTGGATCTAAATTATACGAAACCTCGCTTTATGATTCGAAGTTAAAATCCACAAATTTGGCGTAATAGTGACTTTTTTCACGTTTTTTATGTAGTTTGATATTACGTAAGTATATTCATTTTTACCAATATTTCGATACTATTTCATGTAGTATCACGATATATGATTTGGCCTTCATATCTCAGATTTTCGAATAATATTGCATTTTAGGCAAGTTTTCTTGCATTTTGTTTCTTACTAAACATCATCGCATTTAGCAATATTTTGACGTTTATCATCCCCTTTTCCTTTATGTGATATAAACAAAATATCATCGAATTAGGCAATATTTTGCCATTTTTTAACGTTTTTGTGAATTTTCAGTTTATTGTTATTAATTCATGAAATATACGATAAAAATGAGACAAACACATAATTGATTAGATAATAACCTTAAATACTTCATTTTCAATCATCTATTTGTTTCTCGTTGAAATACTGAGTAAGATATGGAAAAGGGGAGAAGTTCGGTTTTTATTGCATATATCGACGTTTCAGCCGGAATACAGCGGTTTTACGTGTACATCTTCCATCGGTAATATAAACGGAAAATCAGGAACATTTTAGTCAATTCTAATGAAAAGACATTGATTTTTATCATTTGTATTGGAAACAATATTGTCATATGTCTTTTCTTGGATCTAAATAATACGAAACCTCGCTTTATGATTCGAAGTTAAAATCCTCAAATTTGGTATAATAGTAACTTTTTTCACGTTTTTCATGTAGCTAGATATTACATAAATATATTCATTTTTACCAATATTTCGATACTATTTCATGTAGTATCACGATATGTGATTTGGCCTTCAATTCTCAGAATTTCGAATAATATTGCATTTTAAGCAAGTTTTCTTGCATTTTGTTTCGTACTAAAAATCATCGAATTTATTAATATTTTGACGTTTATCATCCCCTTTTTACTTTATGTGATATAAACAAAATATCATCGAATTAGGCAATATTTTGCTGTTTTTCAATGTTTTTGTGAATTTCCAGTTTATTGTTATTAATTCATTGAATATACGGGAAAAATGAGACAAACACATAATTGATTAGATAATAACCTTAAATACTTCATTTTCAATCATCTATTTGTTACTCGTTGAAATACTGAGTAAGATATTGAAAAGGGGAGAAGTTCGGTTTTTATTGCATATATCGACGTTTCAGCCGGAATAGAGCGGTTTTACGTGTACATCTTCCATCGGTAATATAAACGGAAAATCAGGAACATTTTAGTTCATTCTAATGAAAACACATTGATTTTTATCATTTGTATTGGAAACAATATTGTCATATGTCTTTTCTTGGATCTAAATTATACGAAACCTCGCTTTATGATTCGAAGTTAAAATCCACAAATTTGGCGTAATAGTGACTTTTTTCACGTTTTTTATGTAGTTTGATATTACGTAAGAATATTCATTTTTACCAATATTTCGATACTATTTCATGTAGTATCACGATATTTGATTTGACCTTTAAATCTCAGAATTTCGCATAATATTGTATTTTAAGCAAGTTTTCTTGCATTTTCTTCGTACTAAAAATCATCGAATTTAGCAATATTTTGACGTTTATCATCCCCCTTTTCCTTTATGTGATATAAACAAAATATCATCGAATTAGGCAATATTTTGCTGTTTTTCACGTTTTTGTGAATTTCCAGTTTATTGTTACTAAATCATTATATATACGATAAAAATGAGACAAACACATAATTGATTAAATAATAACCTTAAATACTTCATTTTCAATCATCTATTTGTTTCTCGTTGAAATACTGAGTAAGATATGGAAAAGGGGAGAAGTTCGGTTTTTATTGCATATATCGACGTTTCAGCCGGAATTGAGCGGGTTTACGTGTACATCTTCCATCGGTAATATAAACGGAAAATCAGGAACATTTTAGTCAATTCTAATGAAAACTAATTGATTTTTATCATTTGTATTGGAAACAACATTGTCATATGTCTTTTCTTGGATCTAAATAATACAAAAGCTCGCTCTATGATTCGATGTTAAAATCCTCAAATTTGGAATAATAGTCTTTTTTCACGTTTTTCATGTAGTTTGATATTACATAAATATATTAATTTTTAACAATATTTCGATACTATTTCATGTAGTATCACGATATGTGATTTGGCCTTCAAATCTCAGAATTTCGCATAATATTGCATTTTAAGCAAGTTTTTTTGCATTTTGTTTCGTACTAAAAATCATCGAATTTAGTAATATTTTGACGTTTATCATCCCCCTTTTCTTTAATGTGATATAAACAAAATATCATCGAATTAAGCAATATTTTGCGTTTTTTCAACGTTTTTGGGAATTTCTAGTTTTTTGTTATTATTCATGAAATATTCGATAAAAATGAGACTAACACATAATTGATTAGATAATAACCTTAAGTACTTCATTTTCAATCATCTATTTGTTTCTGGCTGAAATACTGAGTAAGATATGGAAAAGGGGAGAAGTTCGGTTTTTATTGCATATATCGACGTTTCAGCCGGAATTGTGCGGTTTTACGTGTACATCTTCCATCGGTAATATAAACGGAAAATCAGGAACATTTTAGTTAATTCTAATGAAAACACATTGATTTTTATCATTTGTATTGGAAACAACATTGTCATATGTCTTTTCTTGGATCTAAATTATACGAAACCTCGCTTTATGATTCGAAGTTAAAATCCACAAATTTGGCGTAATAGTGAATTTTTTCACGTTTTTTATGTAGTTTGATATTACGTAAGTATATTCATTTTTACCAATATTTCGATACTTGTTCATGTAGTATCACGATATATGATTTGGCCTTCATATCTCAGATTTTCGAATAATATTGCATTTTAGGCAAGTTTTCTTGCATTTTGTTTCTTACTAAACATCATCGAATTTAGCAATATTTTGACGTTTATCATTCCCTTTTCCTTTATGTGATATAAACAAAATATCATCGAATTTGGCAATATTTTGCCATTTTTTAACGTTTTTGTGAATTTTCAGTTTATTGTTATTAATTCATGAAATATACGATAAAAATGAGACAAACACATAATTGATTAGATAATAACCTTAAATACTTCATTTTCAATCATCTATTTGTTTCTCGTTGAAATACTGAGTAAGATATGGAAAAGGGGAGAAGTTCGGTTTTTATTGCATATGTCGACGTTTCTGCCGGAATACACCGTTTTTACGTGTACATCTTCCATCGGTAATATAAACGGAAAATCAGGAACATTTTAGTCAATTCTAATGAAAACACATTGATTTTTATCATTTGTATTGGAAACAACATTGTCATGTGTCTTTTCTTGGATCTAAATAATACGAAACCTCGCTTTATGATTCGAAGTTAAAATCCTCAAATTTGGTATAATAGTAACTTTTTTCACGTTTTTCATGTAGTTTGATATTACATAAATATATTAATTTTTACCAATATTTCGATACTATTTCATGTAGTATCACGATATTTTATTTGGCCTTCAATTCTCAGAATTTCGCATAATATTGCTTTTTCAGCAAGTTTTCTTGCATTTTGTTTCGAACTAAAAATCATCGAATTTATTAATATTTTGACGTTTATCATCCCCTTTTTACTTTATGTGATATAAACAAAATATCATCGAATTAGGCAATATTTTGCTGTTTTTCAATGTTTTTGTGAATTTCCAGTTTATTGTTATTAATTCATTGAATATACGATAAAAATGAGACAAACACATAATTGATTAGATAATAACCTTAAATAGTTCATTTTCAATCATCTATTTGTTACTCGTTGAAATACTGAGTAAGATATTGAAAAGGGGAGAAGTTCGGTTTTTATTGCATATATCGACGTTTCAGCCGGAATAGAGCGGTTTTACGTGTACATTTTCCATCGGTAATATAAACGGAAAATCAGGAACATTTTAGTCAATTCTAATGAAAACACATTGATTTTTATCATTTGTATTGGAAACAACATTGTCATATGTCTTTTCTTGGATCTAAATTATACGAAACCTCGCTCTATGATTCGAAGTTAAAATCCACAAATTTGGCGTAATAGTGACTTTTTTCACGTTTTTTATGTAGTTTGATATTACGTAAGTATATTCATTTTTACCAATATTTCGATACTATTTCATGTAGTATCACGATATTTGATTTGGCCTTTAAATCTCAGAATTTCGCATAATATTGTATTTTAAGCTCTATAGCCTCTGCCTCACTCTCTTCAGCCTCTGCATCACTCTCTCAAGCCTCTGCTTCCCTCTCTTGATCCTCTGCATCACTCTCTTGAGCCTCTGCATCACTCTCTTAAGCCTCTGCATCACTCTCGTAAGCCTCTAAATCACTCTCTTCAGCCTTTGCATCACTCGCTTGAGCCCCTGCATCCCTCTCTTGAGCCTCTGCATCACTTTCTTAAGCCTCTGCATCACTCTCTTTAGCCTTTGCATCACTCTCATAAGACTCTGCATCCCACTCTTGAGCCTCTGCGTCACTCTCAAGAGCCTTTGCATCCCTTTCTTGTGCCTCTGCTTCCCTCACTTGAGCCTCTTCATCCCTCTCTTGATCCTCTTCATCCCTCTCTTGAGCCTCTGCATCCCTCTCATAAGCCTCTGCATCACTCTCTTAAGCCTCTACATCACTCTCGTAAGCATCTGAATCACTCTGTTGAGCCTCTGCATCACTCTCTTGAGCCTCTGCATCACTCTCTTGATCCTCTGCATCCCTCTCTTAAGCCTCTGCATCACTCACTTGAGCCCCTGCATCATTCTCTTGAGCCTCTGAATCCCTCTCTTAAGCCTCTACATCATTCTCTTGTGCCTCTGCATCACTCTCATGAACTTGAGTGATGGCTCAATCGTTGATTTTGGGATGTTTGGGATATTTTGGAAACTGCAGGGAGGGTTTGGGCAAAATGTGATTCATCGCCGCTTTCAGTAATTGGCATATTTTCGGTATAAAAAGTCGTAATTTCAAACAGTGAATATGTGCAGAGAGCCCGTATTTGGCTCGAAAATATGGCTCAAACGTCGAATTTGGGATGTTTGGGATATTTTGAAAACTGCAGGGAGGGTTTGGGGAAAATGTTATCAATCGCCGCTTTCAGTAATTGTCATGCATCAATGAGCCTCTGCATCCCTCTCATGAGCCTCTGCATCCCTCTCCTGAGCCTTTGCATCACTCTCTTAAGCCTCTGCATCCCTCTCTTGAGCCTCTGCGTAAAACCGTTCTACTCCGGCTGAAACGTCGATATATGCAATAAAAACAGAAATTCTCCCCCTTTAAATATCTTACTCAGTATTTTAACGAGAAACAAATAGTTGATTGAAAATGAAGTGTTTAAGGTTAAATTCTAATCAATTATGTGTTTGCATCATTTTTATCGTATATTTAATGAATTAATAGCAATAAACTGAAAATTCACAAAAACGTGGAAAAACAGCAAAATATTGCCTAATTCGATTATATTTTGTTTATATCACATAACGGAAAAGAGGATGATAAACGTCAAAATATTGCTGAATTCGATGATTTTTAGTACGAAACAAAATGCAAGAAAACTTGCTTAAAATGCAATATTAAGCGAAAATCTGAGATTTGAAGGCCAAATCACATATCGTGATACTACATGAAATAGTATCGAAATATTAGTAAAAATGAATATATTTACGTAATATCAAACTACATGAAAAACGTGAAAAAAGTCATTATTATACCAAATTTGAGGATTTTAACTTCGAATCATAAAGCGACGTTTCGTATTTTTTAGACCCTAGAAAAGACGTATAAAGATGTTGCTTCCAATACATATGACAAAAATCAATGTCTTTTCATTAAAATTAACTAAAATGTTCCTGATTTTCGGTCTATATTACCGATGGAAGATGTACACGTAAAACCCTTCTACTCCGGCTGAAACGTCGATATATGCAATAAAAACAGAAATTCTCCCCCTTTAAATATCTTACTCATTATTTTAACGAGAAACAAATATATGATTGAAAATGAAGTATTTAAGGTTATTTTCTGATCAATTATGTGTTTCCATAATTTTTCTCGTATATTTAATGAAATAATAACAATAAACTGAAAATTCACAAAAACGTAGAAAAACGTCAAAATATTGCTTAATTCGATGATATTTTGTTTAAATCACATAAAGGAAAAGGGGATGATAAAGGTAAAAATATTGCTAAATTCGATGATTATTAGTACGAAACAAAATGCAAGAAATCTTGTTTAAAATGCAATATTATGCGAAAATCTGAGATTTGAAGGCCAAATCACATATCGTGATACTACATGAAATAGTATAGAAATATTGGTAAAAATGAATATATTTACGTAATTTCAAACTACATGAAAAACGTGAAAAAAGTCATTATTATACCAAATTTGAGGATTTTAACTTTGAATCATAAAGCGACGTTTCGTATTTTTTTAGATTTTTAGAGTTATGCAGAGGCTCGATAGAATGATGCAGAGGCTTACGAGAGTGATGCAGAGGCTCAAGAGAGGGATGCAGAGGCTTAAGAGAGTGATGCAAAGGCTCAGGAGAGGGATGCAGAGGCTCATGAGAGGGATGCAGGAGTTCAAGAGAGGGATGCAAAGGCTCAAGAAAGGGATGCAGAAACTTAAGAAAGTGATGCAGAGGCTCGAAATAGGGATGCAGAGGCTTAAGAGGGTGTTGCAGAGGCTCAAGAAAGTGATGGAGAGGCTAAGAGAGGGATGCAGAGGCTCAAGAAAGTGATGCAGAGGCTCAAGAAAGTGATGCAGTGGCTCAAGAGAGTGATGCAGAGGCTTAAGAGAGGGATGCAGAGGCTCACACAAGTGATGCAAAGGCTCAAGAGAGTGATGCAGAGGCTCAAGAGAGTGATGCAGAGGCTCAAGAGAGTGATGCAGTGGCTCAAGAGAGGTATGCAGAGGCTTAAGAGAGTGATGCAGAGGCTCAAGAGAGTGATGCAGAGGCTTATGAGAGGGATGCCGAGGCTCAAGAGAGTGATGCAGTGGCTCAAGAGAGGTATGCAGAGGCTTAAGAGAGTGATGCAGAGGCTTATAGAGTGATGCAGAGGCTTACGAGAGGGATGCAGAGGCTGAAGAGAGTGATGCAGAGGCTTAAGAGAGAGATGCAGGAGCTCAAGAGAGTGATGCAGAGGCTAATGAGAGTGATGCAGAGGCTCTAAAGAGGGATGCAGGGGCTCAAGAGAGGGATGCAGAGGCTCAATAGAGGGATGCAGGGGCTCAAGAGATTGATGGAGAGGCGCACGAGAGTGATTCAGAGGTTTACAAGAGTGATGCAGAGGCTGAAGAGAGTGTTGCAGAGGCTGAAGAGAGTGTTGCAGAGGCTCAAGAGAGGGATACAGAGGCTCAAGAGAGTGATGCAGAGACTCAAGAGAGTTATGCAGAGGCTCATTAGAGTGATGCAGAGGCTTACGAGAGTGATGCAGAGGCTCAAGAAAGGGATGCAGAGGCTGAAGAGAGTGTTGTAGAGGCTCAAGAGAGGGATACAGTGGCTCAAGAGAGTTATGCAGAGGCTCATTAGAGTGATGCAGAGGCTTACGAGAGTGATGCAGAGGCTCAAGAAAGGGATGCAGAGGCTTAAGAGAGTGATGCAAAGGCTCAGGAGAGGGGTGCAGAGGCTCATGAGAGGGATGCAGGAGTTCAGGATAGGGATGCAGAGGCTTAAGAGGTTGATGCAGAGGCTCAAGAAAGTGATGGAGAGGCTAAGGGAAGGATGCAAGGGCCCAGGAGAGTGATGCAGATGCTCAAGAGAGGGATGCAGAGGATGAAGAGAGTGATGGAGAGGCTCAAGAGAGGGATGCAGGGGCCTAAGAGAGTGATGCAGATGCTTAGGAGAGTGATGCAAAGGCTGAATAGAGGGATGCAGAGGCTCATGAGACTGATGCAGGAGTTCAAGACAGGGATGCAGAGGCTCATGAGAGGGATGCAGGAGTTCAAGAGAGGGATGCAGAGGCTCAGGAGAGTTATGCAGAGGCTTAAGAGAGAGATGCTGAGGCTCCAGAGAGGGATGCAGAGGCTAAAGAGAGTGATGAAGAGGGTGAAGAGAGAGATGCAGAGGCTTAAGAGAGTGATGCAGAGGCTCAAAATAGTAATGCAGAGGCTCAAGAGAATGATGTATAGGCTTAATAGAGGGATGCAGAGGCTCAAGAGAATGATGCAGAGGCTCAAAAGAGTGATGCAGAGGATCAATTGAGGAATGCAGAGGCTTAGGAGAGCGATGCAGAGGATCAAGAGAGTGATGCAGAGGCTCAAGAGGGTGATGTAGAGGTTCAAGAGAGTGATGCAAAGGCTCAAGAGAGTGATGCAGAGGATCATGAGAGTGATGCAGAGGCTCAAGAGAGTGATGCAGAGGATCAAGAGAGGTAAGCAGAGGCTTAAGAGAGGGATGCAGAGGCCGACGAGAGTGATGCAGAGGCTTAAGAGAGTGATGCAGAGGCTGAAGAGAGTGTTGCAGAGGCTCAAGAGAGGGATGCAGAGGCTCAAGAGAGTGATGAAGAGGCTAAAAAGAGTTGTGCTGAGGCTCAAGAGACTGATGCAGAGGCTTACGAGAGAGTTGCAGAGTATGAAGAGAGTGTTGCAGACGCTCAAGAGATGGATACAGAGGCTCAAGAGAGTGATGCAGAGACTGAAGAGAAATATGCAGAGGCTCATTAGAGTGATGCAGAGGCTTACGATAGTGATGCAGAGGCTCAAGAGAGGGATGCAGAGGCTTAAGAGAGTGATGCAAAGGCTCAGGAGTGGAATGCAGAGATTCATGAGAGGGATGCAGGAGTTCAAGAGAGGGATGCAGAGGCTTACGAGAGTGATGCAGAGGCTTAAGAGAGTGATGCAGAGGCTCAAAAGAGTAATGCAGAGGCTCATGAGAATGATGTAGAGGCTTAAGAGAGAGATGCAGAGGCTCAAGAGAATGATGCAGAGGCTCAAGAGAGGGATGCAGGGGATCAAGGGAGGGATGCAGAGGCTTAAGAGAGCGATGCAGAGGCTGAAGAGAGTGATGCAGAGGCTCAAGAGTGTGATGTAGAGGCTCAAGAGAGTGATGCAGAGGCTCAAGAGAGTGATGCAGAATATCATGAGAGTGACAAAGAGGCTCAAGAGAGTGATGCAGAGGATCAAGAGAGGTAAGCAGAGGCTTAAGAGAGTGATGCAGAGGCCGAAGAGAGTGATGCAGAGGCTTAAGAGAGTGATGCAGAGGCTGAAGAGAGTGTTGCAGAGGCTCAAGAGAGTGATGCAGAGGCTAAAAAGAGTTGTGCTGAGGCACAAGAGACTGATGCAAAGGCTTACGAGAGAGATGCAGAGGCTGAAGAGAATGTTGCAGACGCTCAAGAGATGGATACAGAGGCTCAAAAGAGTGATGCAGAGACTCAAGAGAGTTATGCAGAGGCTCATTAGAGTGATGCAGTGGCTTACGAGAGTGATGCAGAGGCTCAAGAGAGGGATGCAGAGGCTTAAGAGAGTGATGCAAAGGCTCAGGAGAGGGATGCAGAGGCTCATGAGAGGGATGCAGAGGCTCATTGATGCATGACAATTACTGAAAGCGGCGATTGATAACATTTTCCCCAAACCCTCCCTGCAGTTTTCAAAATATCCCAAACATCCCAAATTCGACGCTTGAGCCATATTTTCGAGCCAAATACGGGCTCTCTGCACGTATTCACTGTTTGAAATTACGACTTTTTATACCGAAAATATGCCAATTACTGAAAGCGGCGATGGATCACATTTTGCCCAAACCCTCCCTGCAGTTTCCAAAATATCCCAAACATCCCAAAATCAACGCTTGAGCCATCACTCAAGTTCATGAGAGTGATGCAGAGGCACAAGAGAATGATGTAGAGGCTTAAGAGAGGGATTCAGAGGCTCAAGAGAGTGATGCAGAGGCACAAGAGAATGATGTAGAGGCTTAAGAGAGGGATTCAGAGGCTCAAGAGAGTGATGCAGAGGCTCAAGAGAGTGATGAAGAGGCTCAACAGAGTGATACAGATGCTTACGAGAGTGATGTAGAGGCTTAAGAGAGTGATGCAGAGGCTTATGAGAGGGATGCAGAGGCTCAAGAGAGGGATGAAGAGGATCAAGAGAGGGATGAAGAGGCTCAAGTGAGGGAAGCAGAGGCACAAGAAAGGGTTGCGAAGGCTCTTGAGAGTGACGCAGAGGCTCAAGAGTGGGATGCAGAGTCTTATGAGAGTGATGCAAAGGCTTAAGAGAGTGATGCAGAGGCTTAAGAAAGTGATGCAGAGGCTCAAGAGAGGGATGCAGGGGCTCAAGCGAGTGATGCAGAGGCTGAAGAGAGTGATTTAGAGGCTTACGAGAGTGATGCAGAGGCTTAAGAGAGTGATGCAGAGGCTCAAGAGAGTGATGCAGAGGATCAAGAGAGGGAAGCAGAGGCTTGAGAGAGTGATGCAGAGGCTGAAGAGAGTGAGGCAGAGGCTTTAGAGAGTGATGCAGAGGCTCAAGAGAGTGATGCAGAGGCTCACGAGAGTGATGCAGAGGATCAAGTGAGTGATGCAGAGACTCGAGAGAGTGATTCAGAGGCTAACGAGAGTGATGCAGAAAATCAAGAGAGTGATGTAGAGGCTCGACAGAGTTATGCAGAGGCCTCAAGAGAGGGATTCATAGGCTTAAGAGAGTGATGCAGTGGCTCAAGAGAGGGATGCAGAGGCACAAGAGAGTGATGCAGAGGCTTACGAAAGTGAGGCAGAGGATTAGGAGAGGGATGCAGAGGCTCAAGAGAGTGATGCAAAGACTCAAGAGAGTTACGCAGAGGCTCAAGAGAATGGTGCAGAGCCTTACGAGAGTGATGCAGAGGCTCAAGAGAGGATGCAGAGAGAGAGGGATGCAGAGGCTCAAGAGAGGGATGCAGAGGCTCAAGAGAGGGATGCAGGGGCTCAAGAGAGGGATGCAGAGGCTCAATAGAGGGATGCAGAGGCTCAAGAGAGTGATGCAAAGACTCAAGAGAGTTACGCAGAGGCTCAAGAGAATGGTGCAGAGCCTTACGAGAGTGATGCAGAGGCTCAAGAGAGGGATGCAGAGGCTCAAGAGAGGGATGCAGGGGCTCAAGAGAGGGATGCAGAGGCTCAAGAGAGGGATGCAGAGGCTTAAGAGAGTGATGCAAAGGCTCAGGAGAGGGATGCAGAGGCTCATGAGAGGGATGCAGGAGTTCAAGAGAGGGATGCAGAGGCTCAAGAAAGGGATGCAGAGGCTTAAGAAAGTGATGCAAAGGCTCAGAATAGTGATGGAGAGGCTAAGAGAAGGATGCAGGGGCCCAGGAGAGTGATGCAGATGCTCAAGAGAGGGATGCAGAGGATGAAGAGAGTGATGGAGAGGCTCAAGAGAGGGATGCAGGGGCCTAAGAGAGTGATGCAGATGCTTAGGAGAGTGATGCAAAGGCTGAATAGAGGGATGCAGAGGCTCATGAGAGGGATGCAGGAGTTCAAGACAGGGATGCAGAGGCTCATGAGAGGGATGCAGGAGTTCAAGAGAGGGATGCAGAGGCTCAAGAGAGTTTTGCAGAGGCTTAAGAGAGAGATGCTGAGGCTCCAGAGAGGGATGCAGAGGCTAAAGAGAGTGATGAAGAGGGTGAAGAGAGAGATGCAGAGGCTTAAGAGAGTGATGCAGAGGCTCAAAAGAGTAATGCAGAGGCTCAAGAGAATGATGTATAGGCTTAAGAGAGGGATGCAGAGGCTCAAGAGAATGATGCAGAGGCTCAAAAGAGTGATGCAGAGGATCAATTGAGGGATGCAGAGGCTTAGGAGAGCGATGCAGAGGATCAAGAGAGTGATGCAGAGGCTCAAGCGGGTGATGTAGAGGTTCAAGAGAGTGATCCAAAGGCTCAAGAGAGTGATGCAGAGGATCATGAGAGTGATGCAGAGGCTCAAGAGAGTGATGCAGAGGATCAAGAGAGGTAAGCAGAGGCTTAAGAGAGTGATGCAGAGGCCGACGAGAGTGATGCAGAGGCTTAAGAGAGTGATGCAGAGGCTGAAGAGAGTGTTGCAGAGGCTCAAGAGAGGGATGCAGAGGCTCAAGAGAGTGATGCAGAGGCTGAAAAGAGTTGTGCTGAGGCTCAAGAGACTGATGCAGAGGCTTACGAGAGAGTTGCAGAGGATTAAGAGAGTGTTGCAGACGCTCAAGAGATGGATACAGAGGCTCAAGAGAGTGATGCAGAGGCTCAAGAGAATGATGCAGAGGCTCAAGAGAGGGATGCAGGGGATCAAGGGAGGGATGCAGAGGCTTAAGAGAGTGATGCAGAGGCTCAAGAGAGTGATGCAGAGGCTCAAGAGAGTGATGCAGAGGCTCAAGAGAGTGATGCAGAGGCTCAAGAGAGTGATGCAGTGGCTCAAGAGAGATATGCAGAGGCTTAAGTGAGTGATGCAGAGGCTCAAGAGAGTGATGCAGAGGCTTATGAGAGGGATGCCGAGGCTCAAGAGAGTGATGCAGTGGCTCAAGAGAGGTATGCAGAGGCTTAAGAGAGTGATGCAGAGGCTTATAGAGTGATGCAGAGGCTTACGAGAGGGATGCAGAGGCTGAAGAGAGTGATGCAGAGGCTTAAGAGAGAGATGCAGAAGCTCAAGAGAGTGATGCAGAGGCTAAAGAGAGTGATGCAGAGGCTCTAGAGAGGGATGCAGGGGCTCAAGAGAGGGATGCAGAGGCTCAATAGAGGGATGCAGGGACTCAAGAGAGTTATGCAGAGGCTCATTAGAGTGATGCAGAGGCTTACGAGAGTGATGCAGAGGCTCAAGAAAGGGATGCAGAGGCTGAAGAGAGTATTGCAGAGGCTCAAGAGAGGGATACAGAGGCTCAAGAGAGTGATGCAGAGACTCAAGAGAGTTATGCAGAGGCTCATTAGAGTGATGCAGAGGCTTACGAGAGTGATGCAGAGGCTCAAGAAAGGGATGCAGAGGCTTAAGAGAGTGATGCAAAGGCTCAGGAGAGGGATGCAGAGGCTCATGAGAGGGATGCAGGAGTTCAGGAGAGGGATGCAGAGGCTTAAGAGAGTGATGCAGAGGCTTAAGAGAGTGATGCAGAGGCTCAGAATAGTGATGCAGAGGCTTAAGAGAGTTATGCAGAGGCTGAAGAGAGTGTTACAGAGGCTCAAGAGAGGGATGCAGAGGCTCAAGAGAGTGATGCAAAGACTCAAGAGAGTTACGCAGAGTCTCAAGAGAATGGTGCAGAGCCTTACGAGAGTGATGCAGAGGCTCAATAGATTGATGCAGAGGCTTAAGAGAGGGATGCAGAGGCTCAAGAGAGGGATGCAGAGGCTGAAGAGAGGGATGCAGGGGCTCAAGAGAGGGATGCAGAGGCTCAATAGAGGGATGCAGAGGCTTAAGAGAGTGATGCAAAGGCTCAGGAGAGGGATGCAGAGGCTCATGAGAGGGATGCAGGAGTTCAAGAGAGGGATGCAGAGGCTCAAGAAAGGGATGCAGAGGCTTAAGAAAGTGATGCAAAGGCTCAGAATAGTGATGCAGAGGCTTAAGAGGTTGATGCAGAGGCTCAAGAAAGTGATGGAGAGGCTAAGAGAAGGATGCAGGGGCCCAGGAGAGTGATGCAGATGCTCAAGAGAGGGATGCAGAGGATGAAGAGAGTGATGGAGAGGCTCAAGAGAGGGATGCAGGGGCCTAAGAGAGTGATGCAGATGCTCAGGAGAGTGATGCAAAGGCTGAATAGAGGGATGCAGAGGCTCATGAGACTGATGCAGGAGTTCAAGACAGGGATGCAGAGGCTCATGAGAGGGATGCAGGAGTTCAAGAGTGGGATGCAGAGGTTCAAGAGAGTTATGCAGAGGCTTAAGAGAGAGATGCTGAGGCTCCAGAGAGGGATGTAGAGGCTAAACAGAGTGATGAAGAGGGTGAAGAGAGAGATGCAGAGGCTTAAGAGAGTGATGCAGAGGCTCAAAATAGTAATGCAGAGGCTCAAGAGAATGATGTATAGGCTTAAGAGAGGGATGCAGAGGCTCAAGAGAATGATGCAGAGGCTCAAAAGAGTGATGCAGAGGATCAATTGAGGGATGCAGAGGCTTAGGAGAGCGATGCAGAGGATCAAGAGAGTGATGCAGAGGCTCAAGAGGGTAATGTAGAGGTTCAAGAGAGTGATGCAAAGGCTCAAGAGAGTGATGCAGAGGATCATGAGAGTGATGCAGAGGCTCAAGAGAGTGATGCAGAGGATCAAGAGAGGTAAGCAGAGGCTTAAGAGAGTGATGCAGAGGCCGACGAGAGTGATGCAGAGGCTTAAGAGAGTGATGCAGAGGCTGAAGAGAGTGTTGCAGAGGCTCAAGAGAGGGATGCAGAGGCTCAAGAGAGTGATGAAGAGGCTAAAAAGAGTTGTGCTGAGGCTCAAGAGACTGATGCAGAGGCTTACGAGAGAGTTGCAGAGTATGAAGAGAGTGTTGCAGACGCTCAAGAGATGGATACAGAGGCTCAAGAGAGTGATGCAGAGACTGAAGAGAGTTATGCAGAGGCTCATTAGAGTGATGCAGAGGCTTACGAGAGTGATGCAGAGGCTCAAGAGAGGGATGCAGAGGCTTAAGAGAGTGATGCAAAGGCTCAGGAGAGGGATGCAGAGGCTCATGAGAGGGATGCAGGAGTTCAAGAGAGGGATGCAGAGGCTTACGAGAGTGATGCAGAGGCTTAAGAGAGTGATGCAGAGGCTCAAAAGAGTAATGCAGAGGCTCATGAGAATGATGTAGAGGCTTAAGAGAGAGATGCAGAGGCTCAAGAGAATGATGCAGAGGCTCAAGAGAGGGATGCAGGGGATCAAGGGAGGGATGCAGAGGCTTAAGAGAGCGATGCAGAGGCTCAAGAGAGTGATGCAGAGGCTCAAGAGTGTGATGTAGAGGCTCAAGAGAGTGATGCAGAGGCTCAAGAGAGTGATGCAGAATATCATGAGAGTGATACAGAGGCTCAAGAGAGTGATGCAGAGGATCAAGAGGGGTAAGCAGAGGCTTAAGAGAGTGATGCAGAGGCCGAAGAGAGTGATGCAGAGGCTTAAGAGAGTGATGCAGAGGCTGAAGAGAGTGTTGCAGAGGTTCAAGAAAGAGTTATGCAGAGGCTAAAAAGAGTTGTGCTGAGGCACAAGAGACTGATGCAAAGGCTTACGAGAGAGATGCAGAGGCTGAAGAGAGTGTTGCAGACGCTCAAGAGATGGATACAGAGGCTCAAAAGAGTGATGCAGAGACTCAAGAGAGTTATGCAGAGGCTCATTAGAGTGATGCAGAGGCTTACGAGAGTGATGCAGAGGCTCAAGAGAGGGATGCAGAGGCTTAAGAGAGTGATGCAAAGGCTCAGGAGAGGGATGCAGAGGCTCATGAGAGGGATGCAGAGGCTCATTGATGCATGACAATTACTGAAAGCGGCGATTGATAACATTTTCCCCAAACCCTCCCTGCAGTTTTCAAAATATCCCAAACATCCCAAGTTCGACGCTTGAGCCATATTTTCGAGCCAAATACGGGCTCTCTGCACGTATTCACTGTTTGAAATTACGACTTTTTATACCGAAAATATGCCAATTACTGAAAGCGGCGATGGATCACATTTTGCCCAAACCCTCCCTGCAGTTTCCAAAATATCCCAAACATCCCAAAATCAACGCTTGAGCCATCACTCAAGTTCATGAGAGTGATGCAGAGGCACAAGAGAATGATGTAGAGGCTTAAGAGAGGGATTCAGAGGCTCAAGAGAATGATGCAGGGGCTCAAGTGAGTGATGCAGAGGCTTAAGAGAGGGATGCAGAGGATCAAGAGAGTGATGCAGAGGCTCAAGAGAGTGATGCAGAGGCTCAACAGAGTGATTCAGATGCTTACGAGAGTGATGTAGAGGCTTAAGAGAGTGATGCAGAGGCTTATGAGAGGGATGCAGAGGCTCAAGAGAGGGATGAAGAGGATCAAGAGAGGGATGAAGAGGCTCAAGTGAGGGAAGCAGAGGCACAAGAAAGGGATGCAAAGGCTCTTGAGAGTGACGCAGAGGCTCAAGAGTGGGATGCAGAGTCTTATGAGAGTGATGCAAAGGCTTAAGAGAGTGATGCAGAGGCTTAAGAAAGTGATGCAGAGGCTCAAGAGAGGGATGCAGGGGCTCAAGCGAGTGATGCAGAGGCTGAAGAGAGTGATTTAGAGGCTTACGAGAGTGATGCAGAGGCTTAAGAGAGTGATGCAGAGGCTCAAGAGGCATCACTCTCTTCAGCCTCTGCATCCCTCTCGTAAGCCTCTGCATCACTCTATAAGCCTCTGCATCACTCTCTTAAGCCTCTGCATACCTCTCTTGAGCCACTGCATCACTCTCTTCAGCCTCGGCATCCCTCTCATAAGCCTCTGCATCACTCTCTTGAGCCTCTGCATCACTCTCTTAAGCCTCTGCATCCCTCTCTGGAGCCTCAGCATCTCTCTCTTAAGCCTCTGCAAAACTCTCTTGAGCCTCTGCATCCCTCTCTTGAACTCCTGCATCCCTCTCATGAGCCTCTGCATCCCTGTCTTGAACTCCTGCATCCCTCTCATGAGCCTCTGCATCCCTCTATTCAGCCTTTGCATCACTCTCCTAAGCATCTGCATCACTCTCTTAGGCCCCTGCATCCCTCTCTTGAGCATCTTCATCACTCTCCTGGGCCCCTGCATCCTTCTCTTAGCCTCTCCATCACTTTCTTTAGCCTCTGCATCAACCTCTTAAGCCTCTGCATCACTATTCTGAGCCTTTGCATCACTTTCTTAAGCCTCTGCATCCCTTTCTTGAGCCTCTGCATCCCTCTCTTGAACTCCTGCATCCCTCTCATGAGCCTCTGCATCCCTCTCCTGAGCCTTTGCATCACTCTCTTAAGCCTCTGCATCCCTTTATTGAGCCTCTGCATCCCTCTCTTGAGCCCCTGCATCCCTCTCTTGAGCCTCTGCATCCCTCTCTTGAGCCTCTGCATCCCTCTCTTAAGCCTCTGCATCAATCTCTTGAGCCTCTGCATCACTCTCGTAAGGCTCTGCACCATTCTCTTGAGCCTCTGCGTAACTCTCTTGAGTCTTTGCATCACTCTCTTGAGCCTCTGCATCCCTCTCTTGAGCCTCTGCAACACTCTCTTCAGCCTCTGCATAACTCTCTTAAGCCTCTGCATCACTCTCTTAAGCCTCTGCATCACTCTCTTAAGCCTCTGCATCCCTCTCCTGAACTCCTGCATCCCTCTCATGAGCCTCTGCATCCCTCTCCTGAGCCTTTGCATCACTCTCTTAAGCCTCTGCATCCCTTTCTTGAGCCTCTGCATCACTCTCGTAAGCCTCTGCATCACTCTAATGAGCCTCTGCATAACTCTCTTGAGTCTCTGCATCACTCTCTTGAGCCTCTGCATCCCTCTCTTGAGCCTCTGCAACACTCTCTTCAGCCTCTGCATCCCTTTCTTGAGCCTCTGCATCACTCTCGTAAGCCTCTGCATCACTCTAATGAGCCTCTGCATAACTCTCTTGAGTCCCTGCATCCCTCTATTGAGCCTCTGCATCCCTCTCTTGAGCCCCTGCATCCCTCTCTAGAGCCTCTGCATCACTCTCTTTAGCCTCTGCATCACTCTCTTGAGCTTCTGCATCTCTCTCTTAAGCCTCTGCATCACTCTCTTCAGCCTCTGCATCCCTCTCGTAAGCCTCTGCATCACTCTATAAGCCTCTGCATCACTCTCTTAAGCCTCTGCATACCTCTCTTGAGCCACTGCATCACTCTCTTGAGCCTCGGCATCCCTCTCATAAGCCTCTGCATCACTCTCTTGAGCCTCTGCATCACTCTCTTAAGCCTCTGCATATCTCTCTTGAGCCACTGCATCACTCTCTTGAGCCTCTGCATCACTCTCTTGAGCCTCTGCATCACTCTCTTGAGCCTTTGCATCACTTGTGTGAGCCTCTGCATCCCTCTCTTAAGCCTCTGCATCACTCTCTTGAGCCACTGCATCACTTTCTTGAGCCTCTGCATCACTTTCTTGAGCCTCTGCATCACTCTCTTGAGCCTCTTCATCAATCTCTTGACCCTCTGCATCCCTCTCTTAAGCCTCTGCATCACTCTCTTTAGCCTCTGCATCACTCTCTTAAGCCTCTGCATCCCGCAATTGATTATCTGCATCACTCTCGTAAGCCTCTGCATCAGTCTCTTGAGCCTCTGCACAACACTTTTTAGCCTCTGCATCACTCTCTTGAGCCTCTGCATCTCTCTCCTGAGCATCTGCAACACTCTCTTCAGCCTCTGCATCACTCTCTTAAGCCTCTGCATCACTCACTTCGGCCTCTGCATCATTCTCTTAAGCCTCTGCTTACCTCTCTTGATCCTCTGCATCACTCTCTTGAGCCTCTGCATCACTCTCATGATATTCTGCATCACTATCTTGAGCCTCTGCATCACACTCTTGAGCCTCTGCATCACTCTCTTGAGCCTCTGCATTACTCTTTTGAGCCTCTGCATCACTCTCTTAAGCCTCTACATCTCTCTCTTCACCCTCTGCATCACTCTCTTTAGCCTCTGCATCCCTCTCTGGAGCCTCAGCATCCCTCTCTTGAGCCTCTGCAGCACTCTCTTGAGCCTCTGCATCATTCTCTTGAGCCTCTGCATCCCTCTCTTAATTCTCTGCATCACTCTCTTGAGCCTCTGCATCCCTCTCGTAAGCCTCTGCATCACTCTCTTGAGCCTCTGCACCCCTCTCTTGAGCTCCTGCATCCCTCTCATGAGCCTCTGCCTCCCTCTCTTGAACTCCCATCGACGCTCTCAGTAATTGGCATATTTTCGGTATAAAATGACGTAATTTCAAACTGCGAATACGTGCAGAGAGCCCAAATTTGGCTCCAAAATATGGCTCAAGCGTCGAATTTGTGATGTTTGGGATATTTTGAAAACTGCAGGGAGGGTTTGGGCAAAGTGTGATCCATCGTTGCTTTCAGTAATTGGCATATTTTCAGTATAAAAATTCGTAATTTCAAACTGCGAATACTTGCAGAGAGTCAGAATTTGGCTCCAAAATAAGGCTCAAGGTTCGAATTTAGGATGTTTGGGATATGCTCTCAGTAATTAATATATTTTCGGTATAAAAAGTCGTAATTTCAAACTGCGAATACGCGAAGAACGCCAGATTTTGGCTCCAAAATATGGCTCAAAGGTCGTATTTGGGATGTTTGGGATATTTTGCAAACTGCCGGGGGGTTTGGGCAAAATGTGACCCATCGCTGCTTTCAGTAATTGGCATATTTTCCAGCATCAATTTTGGGATGTTTGGGATGAAAAGTCGTAATTTCAAACTGCGAATACGTGCAGAGAGCCAGAATTTAGCTCCAAAATAATTCTCAAGGTTCGAACTTGGGATGTTTGGGATATTTTGAAAATTGCAGGGAAGGTTTGGGCAAAATGTGATCCATCGCCGCTCTCAGTAATTGGCATATTTTCGGGATAAAAGTTCGTAATTTCAAACTGCGAATACAGGCAGAGAGCCAGAATTTGGCTCCAAAATATGGCTCAAGCTTCGAATTTGGGATGTTTGCTATATTTTGAAAACTGCAGGGAGGGTTTGGGCAAAATGTGATCCATCGTTGCTCTCGGTAAATGGCATATTTTCGGTATAAAAAGACGTAATTTCAAACTGCGAATACGTGCAGAGAGCCCGAATTTGGCTTAAAAAATGGCGCAGGCGTCGAATTTGGGATATTTGGGATATTTTGAATACTGCAGGGGGGGTGGGTTTCTGGCAATATGTGACATATCGCTGCTCTCAGTTATTGACATATTTTCAGTATAAAATGTCGTAATTTCAAACTGCGAATATGTGCAGAGAGCCAGAATTTGGCTCCAAAATATGGCTCAAGGGTCGAATTTGGAATGCTTGGGATAATTTGAAAACTGCAGAGAGGGTTTCGTCAAAATGCGACCCATCGCTGCTTTCAATAATTGGCATATTTTTGGTATAAAAAGTCGTAATTTCAAACGGCGAATACATGCAGATATAGCTCCGAAATTTGGCTCCAAAATATCCATCGCTCAATTTTCGGTATAAAATTTTATAATTTCAATCTGCTAATACGTCGAATTTGGCTCCAAAATATGTTTGGGATATTTTGAAAACTGCAGGGAGGGTTTGGGCAAAATGTGATCCATTGCCGCTTTCAGTAATTGTCATGTTTTCGGTATAAAATGTCGTAATTTCAAACTGCGAATACCTGCAGACAGCCAGAATTTGGCTCCAAAATATGGCTCATGGGTCAAATTTGGGATGTTTGGGATATTTTGCAAACTGCCGGGGGGTTTGGGCAAAATGTGACCCATCACTGCTTTCAGTAATTGGTATTTTCAAGCGTCAAATTTGGAATGTTTGGGATAAAAAGTCGTAATTTCAAAATGCGAATACGTGCAGAGAGCCAGAATATAGCTCCAAAATAATTCTCAAGGGTCGAATTTGGGATGTTTGGGATATTTTGAAAACTACAGGGGGGATTTTGGGCAAAATGTGACCTATTGCTGCTCACAGTAATTGACATATTTTCGGTAAAAAATATCGTAATTTCAAACTGCCGAGAGGGTTTGGGCAAAATGTTACTCAAGGGTCGAATTTGGGATGCTTGGGATAATTTGAAAACTGCAGAGAGGGTTTGGGCAAAATGTGATCCATCGCTGCTTTCAGTAATTGTCATATTTTCGGTATAAAAGTCGTAATTTCAAACTGCGAATATGTGCAGAGAGCCAGAATTTAGCTCCAAAATAATTCTCAAGGTTCGAATTTGGGATGTTTAGGATATTTTGAAAACTGCAGGGAAGGTTTGGGCAAAATGTGACCCATCGCCGCTCTCAGTAATTGGCATTTTTTCGGTATAAAAAGTCGTAATTTCAAACTGCGAATACGTGCAGAGAGCCCGAATTTGGCTCCAAAATATGGCTCAAGCGTCGAATTTGGGATGTTTGGGATATTTTGAAAACTGCAGGGAGGGTTTGGGCAAAATGTGATCCATTGCTGTTTTCAGTAATTGTCATATTTTCGGTAAAAAAAGTCGTAATTTCAAACTGCGAATATGTGCAGAGAGCCAGAATTTGGCTCCAAAATATGGCTCAAAGGTCGAATTTGGGATGTTTGGGATAATTTGAAAATTGCAGAGAGGGTTTGGGCAAAATGTGATCCATCGCCGCTTTCAGTAATTGGCATATTTCGGTATAAAAGTCGTAATTTCAAACTGGGAATACGTGCTGAGAGCCAGAATTTGGCTCCAAAATATGGCTCAAGCGTCGAAATTGGGATGTTTGGGATATTTTGAAAACTGCAGGGGGGGTTTGGGCAAAATGTGACCCATCGCTGCTCTCAGTAATTGGCATATTTTCGGTATAAAAAGTCGTAATTTCAAACTGCGAATACGTGCAGAGAGCCAGAATTTGGCTCCAAAATATATCTCAAGCGTCGAATTTGGGATGTTTGGGATATTTTGAAAACTGCAGGGGGGGTTTGGGCAAAATGTGATCCATCGCCGCTCTCAGTAATTGGCATATTTTCGGTATAAAAGTCGTAATTTCAAACTGCGAATAATGTGCAGAGAGCCAGAATTTGGCTCCAAAATATGGCTCAAGCGTCGAATTTGGGATGTTTGCTATATTTTGAAAACTGCAGGGAGGGTTTGGGCAAAATGTGATCCATCGCTGCTCTCAGTAAATGGCATATTTTCGGTATAAAAAGACGTAATTTCAAACTGCGAATACGTGCAGAGAGCCCGAATTTGGCTCTTAAGCGTCAAAAAAATATGGCTCAAGCGTCGAATTTGGGATATTTGGGATATTTTGAAAACTGCATGTGACCTCTCGCCGCTCGGGGGGTATAATTTCGGGTTTTGGGCAAAATGTGACCTATCGCTGCTCTCAGTTATTGACATATTTTCAGTATAAAATGTCGTAATTTCAAACTGCGAATATGTGCAGAGAGCCAGAATTTGGCTCCAAAATATGGCTCAAGGGTCGAATTTGGAATGCTTGGGATAATTTGAAAACTGCAGAGAGGGTTTCGTCAAAATGCGACCCATCGCTGCTTTCAATAATTGGCATATTTTTGGTATAAAAAGTCGTAATTTCAAACGGCGAATACATGCAGAAAGCCAAATTTGGCTCCAAAATATAGCTCAAGGGTCGAATTTGGGATGTTTGGGATATTTTGAAAACTGCAGGGAGGGCTTGGGCAAAATGTAATCCATCGCTACACTCAGTAATTGGCATATTTTCGGTATAAAATTTTATAATTTCAATCTGCTAATACGTGCAGAGAGCATGAATTTGGCTCCAAAATATGGCTCTAGCGTCGAATTTGGGATGTTTGGGATATATTAAAACTGCAGGGAGGGTTTAGGCAAAATGTGATCCATTGCCGCTTTCAGTAATTGTCATGTTTTCGTTATAAAATGTCGTAATTTCAAACAGCGAATACCTGCAGACAGCCAGAATTTGGCTCCAAAATATAGCTCATGGGTCAAATTTGGGATGTTTGTGATATTTTGCAAACTGCCGGGGGGTTTGGGCAAAATGTGACCCATCACTGCTTTCAGTAATTGGCTTATTTTCAAGCGTCAAATTTGGAATGTTTGGGATAAAAAGTCGTAATTTCAAAATGCGAATACGTGCAGAGAGCCAGAATATAGCTCCAAAATAATTCTCAAGGGTCGAATTTGGGATGTTTGGGATATTTTGAAAACTACAGGGGGGATTTTGGGCAAAATGTGACCTATTGCTGCTCACAGTAATTGACATATTTTCGGTAAAAAATATCGTAATTTCAAACTGTGAATATGTGCTGAGAGCCAGAATTTGGCTCCAAAATATTACTCAAGGGTCGAATTTGGGATGCTTGGGATAATTTGAAAACTGCAGAGAGGGTTTGGGCAAAATGTGATCCATCGCTGCTTTCAGTAATTGTCATATTTTCGGTATAAAAGTCGTAATTTCAAACAGGGAATACATGCAGAGAGCCAGAATTTAGCTCCAAAATAATTCTCAAAGTTCGAATTTGGGATGTTTAGGATATTTTGAAAATTGCAGGGAAGGTTTGGGCAAAATGTGATCCATCGCCGCTCTCAGTAATTGGCATAATTTCGGTATAAAAAGTCGTAATTTCAAACTGCTAATACGTGCAAAGAGCCCGAATTTGGCTTCAAAATATGGCTCAAGCGTCGAATTTGGGATGTTTGGGATATTTTGAAAACTGCAGGGGGGGTTTGGGCAAAGTGTGACCTATTGCTGTTCTCAATAATTGACATATTTTCGGTAAAACCTATCGTAATTTCAAACTGCGAATATGTGCAGAGATCCAGAATTTGGCTCCAAAATATGGCTCAAGGGTCGAATTTGGGATTCTTGGGGTAATTTGAAAACTGCAGAGAGGGTTTGGGCAAAATGTGATCCATCGCCGCTTTCAGTAATTGGCATATTTTTGGTATAAAAGTCGTAATTTCAAACTGGGAATACATGCTGAGAGCCAGAATTTGGCTCCAAAATATGGCTCAAGCGTCGAAATTTGGATGTTTGCTATATTTTGAAAACTGCAGGGAGGGTTTGGGCAAAATGTGATCCATCGTCGCTCACAGTAAATGGCATATTTTCGGTATAAAAAGACGTAATTTCAAACTGCAAATACGTGCAGAGAGCCCGAATTTTACTTCAAAATATATCTCAAGCGTCGAATTTGGGATGTTTGGGATATTTCGAAAACTGCCGGGGAGGGTGGGGGGGGGGGGGGGGTTTGGGCAAAATGTGACCTGTCGCTGCTCTCAGTAATTGATATATTTTCGGTATAAAATGTCGAAATTTCATACTGCGAAAATGTGCAGAGAGCCTGAATTTGGCTCCAAAGTATGGCTCAAGGGTCGAATTTGGGGTGTTTGGGATAATTTGAAAACTGCAGAGAGGGTTTCGTCAAAATTCGATCCATCGCTGCTTTCAGCAATTGGCATATTTTCGGTATAAAAAGTCGTAATTTCAAAAAGCGAATACGTGCAGAGAGCCCGAATTTGGCTCAGAAATATGGCTCAAGCGTCAAATTTGTGATGTTTAGGATATTTCTAAAACTGCAGGGAGGGTTTGGGCAAAATGTGACCCATCGCCGGTCTCAGTAATTGGCATTTTGTCGTTATAAAGAGACGTAATTTCAGACTGCGAATTCGTGCAGAGAGCCCAAATTTGGCTCCAATATATGGCTCAAGCTTCGAATTTAGGATGTTTGAGATATTTTGAAAACTGCAGGGGGGGGGGGGGTAAAATGTGTCCTCTCGCCGCTCGCAGTAATTGACATATCTTCGGTGTATAATTTCGTAATTTCAAACTGCGAATATGTGCAGAGAGCAATAATTTGGCTCCAAAATATGGCTCAAGCGTCGAATTTGGGATGTTTGGGATATTTTGAAAACTGCAGGGAGGGTTTGGGCAAAATGTGGTCCATCGTTGCTTTCAGTAATTGGCATATTTTCAGTATAAAAAGTCGTAATTTTAAACTGCGAATACTTGCAGAGAGTCAGAAATTGGCTCCAAAATAAGGCTCAAGGTTCGAATTTATGATGTTTGGGATATGCTCTCAGTAATTAATATATTTTCGGTATAAAAATTCGTAATATCAAACTGCGAACATGTGCAGAGAGCCAGAATTTGGCAGCATTCCTGCATTAGGAGTTTGCCCCTTATTAATGTAGGGCTAAGTAAGCCTAAAGGGTCAAATGGTTGACTGACATACGAGAGTAATTTTCTCATGGTGAGGGATGAATTATTGGTTTGTACTGACTTGACATTCATCTCGTCAGTACCTGTGTTCCATTCCACGCCCAGAACTTTTAATTGATTAGGCTCCTGATAACCCGGAAATTCTTTCTCGATTATCTGGTTTAATGATTTATTGTTTGAGGCCCATGATTGTAGTGGCATATTGGCTCCTAATAACTCACGGTTAGCCTCATGGTAGATTTCTACCAATTTGGATTTGTCATTTGTAGTTCGCTGGAAATTATCGACATACGTGTTGTCACTGATCTATGTTTTATAAGGGCTATTTGACTTCCTCAAATGTGTATCTAATGTGGCTTGAAGTAGAAACGGGGAGGAAGTCGCTCCGAATAGCACAGAGGCAAACCGGTAGGTTATGACATCACTGTCAGGATCCAGTGGGTCCTTTATCCAGAGAAATTTGGTGTAGTTACGATCCTCTTCTTGCAAGCCTACTCTAAGGAAAGCTTTACTGATATCAGCAGTATAAGCGAAAATACCATTGCGGAATCGTAATAGTACATCATGTAGCTGGTAATACAAACTGGTAATACATGCAGAGAGCCAGAATTTGGCTCCAAAATATGGCTCAAGCGTTGAATTTGGGATGCTTCGGATATTTTGAAAACTGCAGGAAGGGTTTGGGAAATATGTGACCCATCGCCGCTCTCAGTAATTGGCATTTTTTCGGTATAAAAAGACGTAATTTCAGACTGCGAATACGCGAAGAAAGCCAGATTTTGGCTCCAAAATATGGCTCAAAGGTCGTATTTTGGATGTTTGGGATATTTTGCAAACTGCCGGGGGGTTTGGGCAAAATGTCACCCATCGCTGCTCTCAGTAATTAACATATTTTCGGTATAAAATGTCGTAATTTCAACCTGCGAATATGTGCAGAGAGCAAGAATTTGGCTCCAAAATATGGCTCAAGGGTCGAATTAGGGATGCTTGGGATATTTTGAAAACTGCAGGGAGGGTTTGGGGAAAATGTGACCCATCGCTGCTCTCAGTAATTGGCATTTTTTCGGTATAAAAAGACGTAATTTCAGACTGCTAATACGTGCATAGAGCCCGAATTTGACTCCAAAATATGGCTCAAGTTTATATTTAAGATGTTTGGGATATTTCGAAATCTGCAGGTGTTTGGGCAAAATGTGACCTATCGCCGCTCTCAGTAATTGACATATCTTCGGTGTATAAATTCGTAATTTCAAACTGCTAATATGTGCAGAGAGCCAGAATTTGGCTCCAAAATATGGCTCAAGCGTCGAATTTGGGATGTTTGGGATATTTTGAAAACTGCACGGACGGCTTTATGCAAAATGTGATCCATCGTCGCACTCAGTAATTGGCATATTTTCGGTATAAAATGTCGTAATTTCAAACTGCGAATACGTGCAGAGAGCCAAAATTTAGCTCCAAAATATAGGTCATGGGTCGAATTTGGGATGTTTGGGATATTTTGAAAACTGCAGGGTGGTTTGGGCAAAATGTGACCCATCGTCGCAGTCAGTAATTGGCATATTTTCAGTATGAAAAGTCGTAATTTCAAACTGTGAATACATGCAGAAAGCCAAACGTTGGCTCCAAAATATGGCTCAAGGGTCGAGTTTGGGATGCCTGGGATTTTTTGAAAACTGCAGGGAGAGTTTGGGCAAAATGTGATCCATCGCCGCTTTCAGTAATTGTCATGTTTTCGGTATAAAAAGTCGTAATTTCAAACTGCGAATACGTTCAGAGAGTCAGAATTTAGCACCAAAATAATTCTCATGGGTCGAATTTGGGATGTTTGGGATATTTCGAAAACTGCAGGGAAAGGTTTGGGAAAAATGTGATCCATGTCCGCTCTCATTAATTGGCATATTTTCGGTATAAAAAGTCGTAATTTCAAACTGCGAATAGGTGCAGAGCGCCAGAATTTGGCTCCAAAATAAGGCTCAAGCGTTAAATTTGTGATGTTTGGGAAAATTTGGAAACTGCAGGGAAAGTTTGGGCAAATTGTGATCCATCGCCGCTTTCAGTAATTGGCATATTTTCGGTACAAAATTCGTAATTTCAAACTGGTAATACATGCAGAGAGCCAGAATTTGGCTCCAAAATATGGTTCAAGCGTTGAATTTGGGATGCTTCGGATATTTTGAAAACTGCAGGAAGGGTTTGGGAAAAATGTGACCCATCGCCACTCTCAGTAATTGACATTTTTTCGGTATAAAAAGACGTAATTTCAGACTGCGAATACGTGCAGAGAGCACGAATTTGGCTCCAAAATATGGCTCAAAGGTAGTATTTGGGATGTTTGGGATATTTTGCAAACTGCCGGGGGGTTTGGGCAAAATGTGACCCATCGCTGCTTTCAGTAATTGGAATATTTTCCAGCATCAATTTTGGGATGTTTGGGATGAAAAGTCGTAATTTCAAACTGCGTATACGTGCAGAGAGCCAGAATTTAGCTCCAAAATAATTCTCAAGGTTCGAACTTGGGATGTTTGGGATATTTTGAAAATTGCAGGGAAGGTTTGGGGAAATTGTGATCCATCGCCGCTCTCAGTAATTAGCATATTTTCGGGATAAAAGTTCGTAATTTCAAACTGCGAATACAGGCAGAGAGCCAGAATTTGGCTCCAAAATATGGCTCAAGCTTCGAATTTGGGATGTTTGCTATATTTTGAAAACTGCAGGGAGGGTTTGGGCAAAATGTGATCCATCGTTGCTCTCGGTAAATGGCATATTTTCGGTATAAAAAGACGTAATTTCAAACTGCGAATACGTGCAGAGAGCCCGAATTTGGCTCCAAATTGTATCTCAAGTGTTGAATTTGGGTCATTTGGGATATTTTGGAAACTGCAGGGAGGGTTTGGGCAAAATGTGATCCATCGTAGCTTTCAGTAATTGGCATATTTTCAGTATAAAAAGTCGTAATTTCAAAAAGCGAATACGTGCAGAGAGCCCGAATTTGGCTCAAAAATCTGGTTCAAGCGTCGAATTTGTGATGTTTAGGATATTTTGAAAACTGCAGGGAGGGTTTGGGCAAATTGTTATCCATCGCCGCTTTCAGTAATTGGCATATTTTCGGTATGAAAAGTCGTAATTTCAAACTGCGAATACATGCCGAAAGCCAAACGTTGGCTCCAAAATATGGCTCAAGGGTCGAATTGGGGATGTTTGGGATATTTTAAAAACTGCAGGGATGGCCTGGGCAAAATGTGATCCATCGCCACACTCAGTAATTGGCATATTTTCGGTATAAGATGAAATAATTACAAACTGCGAACACGTGCAGAGACCCCGAATTTGGCTCCAAAATATGGTTCAAGCGTCGAATTAGAGATGTTTGGGATATTTTGAAAACTGCAGGGAGGGTTTGGGCAAAATGTGATCTATCGCCGCTTTCAGTAATTGTCATGTTTTCGGAATAAAAAGTCGTAATTTCAAACTGCGAATACGTTTTGAGAGCCAGAATTTAGCTCCAAAATAATTCTCAAGGGTCGAATTTGGGATGTTTGGGATATTTCGAAAACTGCAGGGAAGGTTTGGGCAAAATGTGATCCATCGCCGCTCTCAGTAATTGACATATTTTCAGTATAAAAAGTCGTTATTTCAAACTGCGAATATGTGCAGAGCCACAATTTGGATCCAACATTTGGCACAAGGGTTGAATTTTGGATGTTTGTGAGGGGGGGGGGGGGGGGGTTTGGGCAAAATGTGACCCATCGACGCTCTCAGTAATTGGCATATTTTCGGTATAAAATGACGTAATTTCAAACTGCGAATACGTGCAGAGAGCCCAAATTTGGCTCCAAAATATGGCTCAAGCGTCGAATTTGTGATGTTTGGGATATTTTGAAAACTGCAGGGAGGGTTTGGGCAAAGTGTGATCCATCGTTGCTTTCAGTAATTGGCATATTTTCAGTATAAGAAGTCGTAATTTCAAACTGCGAATACTTGCAGAGAGTCAGAATTTGGCTCCAAAATAAGGCTCAAGGTTCGAATTTAGGATGTTTGGGATATGCTCGAGGGATGCAGAGGCTCAATAGAGGGATGCAGGACTCAAGAGAGTTATGCAGAGGCTCATTAGAGTGATGCAGAGGCTTACGAGAGTGATGCAGAGGCTCAAGAAAGGGATGCAGAGGCTGAAGAGAGTATTGCAGAGGCTCAAGAGAGGGATACAGAGGCTCAAGAGAGTGATGCAGAGACTCAAGAGAGTTATGCAGAGGCTCATTAGAGTGATGCAGAGGCTTACGAGAGTGATGCAGAGGCTCAAGAAAGGGATGCAGAGGCTTAAGAGAGTGATGCAAAGGCTCAGGAGAGGGATGCAGAGGCTCATGAGAGCGATGCAGGAGTTCAGGAGATGGATGCAGAGGCTTAAGAGAGTGATGCAGAGGCTTAAGAGAGTGATGCAGAGGCTCAGAATAGTGATGCAGAGGCTTAAGAGAGTTATGCAGAGGCTGAAGAGAGTGTTACAGAGGCTCAAGAGAGGGATGCAGAGGCTCAAGAGAGTGTTGCAAAGACTCAAGAGAGTTACGCAGAGTCTCAAGAGAATGGTGCAGAGCCTTACGAGAGTGATGCAGAGGCTCAATAGATTGATGCAGAGGCTTAAGAGAGGGATGCAGAGGCTCAAGAGAGGGATGCAGAGGCTGAAGAGAGGGATGCAGGGGCTCTAGAGAGGGATGCAGAGGCTCAATAGAGGGATGCAGAGGCTTAAGAGAGTGATGCAAAGGCTCAGGAGAGGGATGCAGAGGCTCATGAGAGGGATGCAGGAGTTCAAGAGAGGATGCAGAGGCTCAAGAAAGGGATGCAGAGGCTTAAGAAAGTGATGCAAAGGCTCAGAATAGTGATGCAGAGGCTTAAGAGGTTGATGCAGAGGCTCAAGAAAGTGATGGAGAGGCTAAGAGAAGGATGCAGGGGCCCAGGAGAGTGATGCAGATGCTCAAGAGAGGGATGCAGAGGATGAAGAGAGTGATGGAGAGGCTCAAGAGAGGGATGCAGGGGCCTAAGAGAGTGATGCAGATGCTCAGGAGAGTGATGCAAAGGCTGAATAGAGGGATGCAAGCTCATGAGACTGATGCAGGAGACAGACAGGGCATGCAGAGGCTCATGAGAGGGATGCAGGAGTTCAAGAGTGGGATGCAGAGGTTCAAGAGAGTTATGCAGAGGCTTAAGAGAGAGATGCTGAGGCTCCAGAGAGGGATGTAGAGGCTAAACAGAGTGATGAAGAGGGTGAAGAGAGAGATGCAGAGGCTTAAGAGAGTGATGCAGAGGCTCAAAATAGTAATGCAGAGGCTCAAGAGAATGATGTATAGGCTTAAGAGAGGGATGCAGAGGCTCAAGAGAATGATGCAGAGGCTCAAAAGAGTGATGCAGAGGATCAATTGAGGGATGCAGAGGCTTAGGAGAGCGATGCAGAGGATCAAGAGAGTGATGCCGAGGCTCAAGAGGGTGATGTAGAGGTTCAAGAGAGTGATGAAAAGGCTCAAGAGAGTGATGCAGAGGATCATGAGAGTGATGCAGAGGCTCAAGAGAGTGATGCAGAGGATCAAGAGAGGTAAGCAGAGGCTTAAGAGAGTGATGCAGAGGCCGACGAGAGTGATGCAGAGGCTTAAGAGAGTGATGCAGAGGCTGAAAAGAGTGTTGCAGAGGCTCAAGAGAGGGATGCAGAGGCTCAAGAGAGTGATGAAGAGGCTAAAAAGAGTTGTGCTGAGGCTCAAGAGACTGATGCAGAGGCTTACGAGAGAGTTGCAGAGTATGAAGAGAGTGTTGCAGACGCTCAAGAGATGGATACAGACGCTCAAGAGAGTGATGCAGAGACTGAAGAGAATTATGCAGAGGCTCATTAGAGTGATGCAGAGGCTTACGAGAGTGATGCAGAGGCTCAAGAGAGGGATGCAGAGGCTTAAACGAGTGATGCAAAGGCTCAGGAGAGGGATGCAGAGGCTCATGAGAGGGATGCAGGAGTTCAAGAGAGGGATGCAGAGGCTTACGAGAGTGATGCAGAGGCTTAAGAGAGTGATGCAGAGGCTCAAAAGAGTAATGCAGAGGCTCATGAGAATGATGTAGAGGCTTAAGAGAGAGATGCAGAGGCTCAAGAGAATGATGCAGAGGCTCAAGAGAGGGATGCAGGGGATCAAGGGAGGGATGCAGAGGCTTAAGAGAGCGATGCAGAGGCTCAAGAGAGTGATGCAGAGGCTCAAGAGTGTGATGTAGAGCTCAAGAGTGATGCAGAGGCTCAAGAGAGTGATGCAGAATATCATGAGAGTGATACAGAGGCTCAAGAGAGTGATGCAGAGGATCAAGAGGGGTAAGCAGAGGCTTAAGAGAGTGATGCAGAGGCCGAAGAGAGTGATGCAGAGGCTTAAGAGAGTGATGCAGAGGCTGAAGAGAGTGTTGCAGAGGTTCAAGAAAGAGTTATGCAGAGGCTAAAAAGAGTTGTGCTGAGGCACAAGAGACTGATGCAAAGGCTTACGAGAGAGATGCAGAGGCTGAAGAGAGTGTTGCAGACGCTCAAGAGATGGATACAGAGGCTCAAAAGAGTGATGCAGAGACTCAAGAGAGTTATGCAGAGCCTCATTAGAGTGATGCAGAGGCTTACGAGAGTGATGCAGAGGCTCAAGAGAGGGATGCAGAGGCTTAAGAGAGTGATGCAAAGGCTCAGGAGAGGGATGCAGAGGCTCATGAGAGGGATGCAGAGGCTCATTGATGCATGACAATTACTGAAAGCGGCGATTGATAACATTTTCCCCAAACCCTCCCTGCAGTTTTCAAAATATCCCAAACATCCCAAATTCGACGCTTGAGCCATATTTTCGAGCCAAATACGGGCTCTCTGCACGTATTCACTGTTTGAAATTACGACTTTTTATACCGAAAATATGCCAATTACTGAAAGCGGCGATGGATCACATTTTGCCCAAACCCTCCCTGCAGTTTCCAAAATATCCCAAACATCCCAAAATCAACGCTTGAGCCATCACTCAAGTTCATGAGAGTGATGCAGAGGCACAAGAGAATGATGTAGAGGCTTAAGAGAGGGATTCAGAGGCTCAAGAGAATGATGCAGGGGCTCAAGTGAGTGATGCAGAGGCTTAAGAGAGGGATGCAGAGGATCAAGAGAGTGATGCAGAGGCTCAAGAGAGTGATGCAGAGGCTCAACAGAGTGATTCAGATGCTTACGAGAGTGATGTAGAGGCTTAAGAGAGTGATGCAGAGGCTTATGAGAGGGATGCAGAGGCTCAAGAGAGGGATGAAGAGGATCAAGAGAGGGATGAAGAGGCTCAAGTGAGGGAAGCAGAGGCACAAGAAAGGGATGCAAAGGCTCTTGAGAGTGACGCAGAGGCTCAAGAGTGGGATGCAGAGTCTTATGAGAGTGATGCAAAGGCTTAAGAGAGTGATGCAGAGGCTTAAGAAAGTGATGCAGAGGCTCAAGAGAGGGATGCAGGGGCTCAAGCGAGTGATGCAGAGGCTGAAGAGAGTGATTTAGAGGCTTACGAGAGTGATGCAGAGGCTTAAGAGAGTGATGCAGAGGCTCAAGAGGCATCACTCTCTTCAGCCTCTGCATCCCTCTCGTAAGCCTCTGCATCACTCTATAAGCCTCTGCATCACTCTCTTAAGCCTCTCAATTGGCATATTTTCGGTATAAAAAGTCGTAATTTCAAAAAGCGAATACGTGCAGAGAGCCCGAATTTGCTCAGAAATATGGCTCAAGCGTAAAATTTGTGATGTTTAGGATATTCTAAAACTGCAGGGAGGGTGTTGGGCAAAATGTGACCCATCGCCGCTCTCAGTAATTGGCTATTTTGTCGGAATAAAGAGACGTAATTTCAGACTGCGAATTCGTGCAGAGAGCCCAAATTTGGCTCCAATATATGGCTCAAGCTTCGAATTTAGGATGTTTGATATATTTTGAAAACTGCAGGGGGGGGGGGGGGGTAAAATGTGACCTCTCGCCGCTTGCAGTAATTGACATATCTTCGGTGTATAATTTCGTAATTTCAAACTGCGAATATGTGCAGAGAGCAATAATTTAGCTCCAAAATATGGCTCAAGCGTCGATTTGGGATGTTTGGGATATTTTGAAAACTGCAGGGAGGGTTTGGCAAATGTGATCCATCGTTGCTTTCAGTAATTGGCATATTTTCAGTATAAACCGTCGTAATTTTAAACTGCGAATACTTGCAGAGAGTCAGAATTGGCTCCAAAATAAGGCTCAAGGTTCGAATTTATGATGTTTGGGATATGCTCTCAGTAATTAATATATTTTCGGTATAAAAATTCGTAATATCAAACTGCGAACATGTGCAGAGAGCCAGAATTTGGCAGCATTCCTGCATTAGCAGTTTGCCCCTTTTTAATATAGGGCTAAGTAAGCCTAAAGGGTCAAATGGTTGACTGACATACGAGAGTAATTTTCTCATGGTGAGGGATGAATTATTGGTTTGTACTGACTTGACATTCATCTCGTCAGTACCTGTGTTCCATTCCACGCCCAGAACTTTTAATTGATTAGGCACCTGATAACGCGGAAATTCTTTCTCGATTATCTGGTTTAATGATTTATTGTTTGAGGCCCATGATTGTAGTGGCATATTGGCTCCTAATAATGATTCAGAGAAAAGGAGATGGATAAAGGTCAAAGATGATGCGTAAAGGAAAAGGAGATGATAAACGTCAAAATATTGCTAAATTCGATGATTTTTAGTACAAAGCAAAATGCAAGAAAACTTGCTTAAAAATGCAAAATTTGCGAAATTCTGAGATTTGAAGGCCAAATCACATATCGTGAGAAAACATGAAGTGGTATCGAAATATTGGTAAAACGAATATATATACGTAAAATCACACTACATGAATAACGTGAAAAAGTCCCTATATTACCATATTTGAGGATTTTAACTTTAAATCATAGAGCGAGGTTTCGGATTATTTAGATCCAGGAAAAGACATATGACAATGTTGTTTCAAATACAAATGATAAAAATCAATGTGTTTTCATTAGAATTAACTAAAATGTTCCTGATTTTCCGTTTATATTACCGATGGAAGATGTACACGCAAAACCGCTCTAATCCGGCTGAAACGTCGATATATGCAATAAAAACAGAACTTCTCCCCTTTCCAATATCTTACTCAGTATTTTAACGAGAAACAAATAGTTGATTGAAAATGAAGTATTTAAGGTTATTTTCTGATCAATTATGTGTTTCCATAAGTTTTCTCGTATATTTAATGAAATAATAGCAATAAACTGAAAATTCACAAAAACGTGGAAAAACAGCAAAATATTGCCTAATTCGATGATATTTTGTTTATATCACATAAAGGAAAAGGGGATGATAAAGGTAAAAATATTGCTAAATTCGATGATTATTAGTACGAAACAAAATGCAAGAAATCTTGTTTAAAATGCAATATTATGCGAAAATCTGAGATTTGAAGGCCAAATCACATATCGTGATACTACATGAAATAGTATAGAAATATTGGTAAAAATTTATATATTTACGAAATATCAAACTACATGAAAAACGTGAAAAAAGTCATTATTATACCAAATTTGAGGATTTTAACTTTGAATCATAAAGCGACGTTTCGTCTTTTTTAGATTTTTAGAGTTATGCAGAGGCTCGATAGAATGATGCAGAGGTTTACGAGAGTGATGCAAAGGCTCAAGAGAGGGATGCAGAGGCTTAAGAGAGTGATGCAAAGGCTCAGGAGAGGGATGCAGAGGCTCATGAGAGGGATGCAGGAGTTCAAGAGAGGGACGCAAAGGCTCAAGAAAGGGATGCAGAGGCTTAAGAAAGTGAGCAGAGGCTCGAAATAGGGATGCAGAGGCTTAAGAGGGTGTTGCAGAGGCTCAAGAAAGAGCCTCTGCATCTCCTCTTAAGCCTCTACATCATTCATCATGGCCTCTGCATTACTCTTTTGAGCCTCTGCATCACTCTCTTAAGCCTCTGCGTCACTCTCGTAAGCCTCTGCATCCCTCTCTTGAACTCCTGCATCCCTCTCATGAGCCTCTGCATCCCTCTCCTGAGCCTTTGCATCACTCACGTAAGCCTCTGCATCCCTCTCTTGAGCCTCTGCATCACTCTCGTAAGCCTCTGCATCACTCTAATGAGCCTCTGCATAACTCTCTTCAGTCTCTGCATCACTCTCTTGAGCCTCTGTATCCATCTCTTGAGCGTCTGCAACACTCTCTTCAGCCTCTGCATCTCTCTCTTAAGCCTCTGCATCAGTCTCTTGAGCCTCAGCACAACTCTTTTTAGCCTCTGCATAACTCTCTTGAGCCTCTGCATCCCTCTCTGAGCCTCTGCAACACTCTCTTCAGCCTCTGCATCACTATTAAGCCTCTGCATCACTCTCTTCGGCCTCTGCATCACTCTCTTAAGCCTCTGCTTACCTCTCTGATCCTCTGCATCACTCTCTTGAGCCACTGCATAACTCTCTTGAGTCTCTGCATCACTCTCTTGAGCCTCTGTATCCCTCTTTTGAGCCTCTGCAACACTCTCTTCAGCCTCTGCATCACTCTCGTAAACCTCTGAATCACTCTCTTGAGCCTCTCCATCAATCTCTTTAGCCCCTGCATCCCTCTATTGAGCCTCTGCATCCCTTTCTTGAGCCCCTGCATCCCTTTCTTCAGCCTCTGCATCACTCTCTTAAGCCTCTGCATCCATCTCTTGAGCCTCTGAATCCCTCCCTTGAGCCTCTGCATCACTCTCTCGAGCCTCTGCATCACTCTCTTCATCCTCTGCATCCCTCTCTTGAGCATCTGCATCACTCACTTGGCCCCCTGCATCCCTATCTTAAGCCTCTACATCATTCTCATGAGCCTCTGCATTACTCTTTTGAGCCTCTGCATCACTCTCTTAAGCCTCTGCATCACTCTCGTAAGCCTCTGCATCCCTCTCTTGAACTCCTACATCCCTCTCATGAGCCTCTGCATCATTCTCCTGAGCCTTTGCATCACTCTCTTAAGCCTCTGCATCCCTCTCTTGAGCCTCTGCATCACTTTCGTAAGCCTCTGCATCACTCTAATGAGCCTCTGCATAACTCTCTTCAGTCTCTGCATCACTCTCTTGAACCTCTGTATCCATCTCTTGAGCGTCTGAAAACACTCTCTTCAGCCTCTGCATCTCTCTGTAAGCCTCTGCATCAGTCTCTTGAGCCTCAGCACAACTCTTTTAGCCTCTGCATCACTCTCTTGACCTCTGCATCCCTCTCTTGAGACTCTGCAACACTCTCTTCAGCCTCTGCATCACTCTCTTAATCTGCATCTGCATCACTCTCTTCGGCCTCATCGCTTCAATCTCTTAAGCCTCTGCTTACCTATCTTGATCCTCTGCATCACTCTCTTGACCCACTGCATAACTCTCTTGAGTCTCTGCATCACCTCTTGAGCCTCTGTATCCCTCTTTTGAGCCTCTGCAACACTCTCTTCAGCCTCTGCATCACTCTCGTAAACCTATGAATCACTCTCTTGAGCCTCTCCATCAATCCTCTTTAGCCCCTGAACATCCCTCTATTGAGCCTCTGCATCCCTTTCTTGAGCCCCTGCATCCCTCTCTTCAGCCTCTGCATCACTCTCTTAAGCCTCTGCATCCATCTCTTGACACTCTGAATCCCTCTCTTGAGCCTCTGCATCACTCTCTCGAGCCTCTGCATCACTATCTTCATCTCTGCATCCCTCTCTGGAGCATCTGCATCACTCACTTGGCCCCCTGCATCCATCTCTTGAGCCTCTGAATCCCTCTCTTGAGCCTCTGCATCACTCACTTGGCCCCCTGCATCCATCTCTTGAGCCTCTGAATCCCTCTCTTGAGCCTCTGCATCACTCTCTTGAGCCTCTGCATGACCCTCTTAAGCCTCTGTATCCCTATTTGAGCCTCTTCTCCTCACTTTCTAAGCCTCTACATCACTCTCTTGAGCCTTTGTATCCATCTCTTGAGCGTCTGCAACCACTCTCTTCAGCCTCTGCATCTCTCTCGTAAGCCTCTGGCATCAGTCTCTTGTGCCCCAGCACAACTCTTTTTATAATCTGCATCACTGTCTTGAGCCTCTGCAACACTCTCTTCAGCCTCTGCATCCTCACCTCTTAAGCCTCTGCTTCACTCTCTTCGGCCTCTGCATCACTCTCTTAAGCCTCTGCTTACCCTCTTGATACTCTGCATCATTCTCTTGAGCCCTGTATCACTCTCATGATATTCTGCATCACTCTCTTGAGCCTCTGAAACACTCTCTTGAGCCTCTGCATCATTCTCTTGAGCCTCTGCATCTCTCTCTTCAGCCTCTACATCATTCGCATGAGCCTCTGCATTACTCTTTTGAGCCTCTGCATCACTCTCTTAAGCCTCTGCTTCTCTCTCGTAAGCCTCTGCATCAGTCTCTTGTGCCTCAGCACAACTCGTTTTAGCCTCTGCATCACTCTCTTGAGCCTCTGCAACACTCTCTTCAGCCTCTGATCACTCTCTTAAGCCTCTGCATCACTCTCTTTAAGCCTCTTAATCCCTCCCTTGATCCTCTGCATCCCTCTTTCAGCCTCTGCTTAATTCAATTGAGCCTCTGCATCTCTCTCTTAGCCTTACATCATTCTCATGAGCCTCTGCATTACTCTTTTGAGCCTCTGCATCATTCAATTAAGCCTCTGCATCTCTCTCGTAAGCCTCTACATCCCTCTTGAACTCCTGCATCCCTCTCATGAGCCTCTGCATCCTCTCCTGCGCCTTTGCATCACTCTTTAAGCCTCTGCATCCCTCTTGAGCCTCTGCATCACTCTCGTAAGCCTCTGCATCCCTCTAAGAGCCACTGCATAACTCTCTTCAGTCTCTGCATCCCTCTCATGAGCCTCTGTATCCATCTCTTGAGCGTCTGCAACACTCTCTTCAGCCTCTGCATCTCTCTCGTAAGCCTTTGCATCAGTCTCTTGAGCCTCAGCACAACTCTTTTTAGCCTCTGCTCACTCTCTTGACCTCGGCATCCCTCTCTTGAGCCTCTGCAACACTCTCTTCAGCCTCTTGCATCACACTCTAATGCCACTGCATAACTCTCTTCAGTCTCTGCATCACTCTCTTGAGCCTCTGTATCCATCTCTTGAGCGTCTGCAACACTCTCTTCAGCCACTGCATCTCTCTCGTAAGCCTCTGCATCAGTCTCTGGAGTCTCAGCACAAATCTTTTTTAGCCTCTGCATCACTCTCTTGACCTCTGTATCCCTCTCTTGAGCCTCTGCAACACTCTCTTCAGCCTCTGCATCACTCTCATAAACCTCTGAATCACTCTCTTCGGCCTCTGCCTCAATCTCTTTAGCCTCTGCTTACCTCTATTGAGCCTCTGCATCCCTTTCTTGAGCCACTGCATAACTCTCTTGAGTCTCGCATCACTCTCTTCAGCCTCTGTATCACTCTCTTGAGCCTCTGCAAACGACTCTCTTCATCCTCTGCATCACTCTCATAAACCTCTGAATCACTCTCTTCGGCCTCTCCATCAATCTCTTTAGCCCTGCATCCCTCTATGAGCCTCTGCTTACCTTTCTTGATCCCCTGCATCCCTCTCTTCAGCCTCTGTATCACTCTCATGATATTCTGCATCACTCTCTTGATCCTCTGCATCACTCTCTTGAGCCTCTACATTACACTCTTGAGCCTCTGCATCACTCCTCCTGAGCCTCTGCATCACCCTCTTAAGCCTCTTCATCACTCCCTTGATCCTCTGTATCACTCTCTTGATATTCTGCATCATTCAATTGAGCCTCTGCATCTCTCTCTTAAGCCTCTACATCATTGTCATGAGCCTCTGCATTACTCTTTGTCAGCCTCTGCATCACTCTCTTAAGCCTCTGCATCACTCCCTTGATCCTCTGCATCCTCTCTTGAGCCTCTGCATCATTCAATTGAGCCTCTGCATCCTCTCTCTGAAGCTCCTACATCATTGTCATGAACCTCTGCATTACTCTTTTCAGCCTCTGCATCACTCTCTTAAGCCTCTGCATCACTCTCGTAAGCCTCTGCATCCTCTCTTGAACTCCTGCAAACCCTCTCATGAGCCTCTGCATCCTTCTCCTGAGCCTTTGCATCAGCTCTCTTAGCCTCTGCATCACTCTCGTAAGCCTCTGCATCACTCTCGTAAGCCTCTGCATCACTCTAATGAGCCTCTGCATAACTCTCTTCAGTCTCTGCAATCACTCTCTTGAGCTTCTGTAAATCCATCTCTTGAGCGTCTGCAAAACTCTCTTCAGCCTCTGCATCTCTCTCGTAAGCCTCTGCATCAGTCTCTTGAGCCTCAGCACAACTCTTTTTAGCCTCTGCATCACTCTCTTGAGCCTCTGCATCCCCTCTTGAGCCCTCTCTCAACACTCTCTTCAGCCTCTGCATCACTCTCTTAAGCCTCTGCATCATCTCTCTTCGGCCTCTGCATCACTCTCTTAAGCCTCTGCTTGACCTCTCTTGATCCTCTGCATCACTCTCTTGAGCCACTGCATAAACTCTCATGAGTCTCTGCATCACTCTCTTGAGCCTCTGTATCCCTCTCTTGAGCCTCTGCTTACTCTCTCGTAAGCCTCTGCATCTCTCTCGTAAGCCTCTGCATCGTCTCCTTGTGCTCAGCACAACTCGTTTTAGCCTCTGCATCACTCTCTTGAGCCTCTGCAACACTCTCTTTTCCCCTCTGCATCACTCTCTTAAGCCTCTGCATCACTCTCTTCGGACTCTGCATCACTCTCTTACGCCTCTGCTTACCCCTCTTGATCCTCTGCATCACTCTCTTGAGCCTCTGTATCACTCTCATGATATTATGCATCACTCTCTTGAGCCTCTGCATCACTCTCTTGAGCCTCTACATCACACTCTTGAGCTCTGCATCACTCTCTTGAGCCTCTGCATCACTCTCTTAAGCCTCTGCTCCCTCCATTGATCCTCTGCATCCCTCTCTTGAGCCTCTGCATCATTCAATTGAGCCTCTGCATCTCTCTCTTAAGCCTCTACATCATTCTCATGAGCCTCTGCATTACTCCTTTTCAGCCTCTGCATCACATCTTAAGCCTCTGCATCACTCTCGTAAGCCTCTGCATCCCTCTCTTGAACTCCTGCATCCTCTCATGAGCCTCTGCATCCTTCTCCGGAGCCTTTGCATCACTCTCTTAAGCCTCTGCATCCCTCTCTTGAGCCTCTGCATTCATCTCTCCTCGTAAGCCTCTGCATCACTCTAATGAGCCTCTGCATAACTCTCTTCAGTCTCTGCATCACTCTCTTGAGCTTCTGTATCCATCTCTTGAGCGTCTGCAAAACTCTCTTCAGCCTCTGCATCTCTCTCGTAAGCCTCTGCATCAGTCTCTTGAGCCTCAGCACAACTCTTTTTAGCCTCTGCATCACTCTCTTGAGCCTCTGCATCCCCTCTTGAGCCTCTGCAACACTCTCTTCAGCCTCTGCATCACTCTCTTAAGCCTCTGCATCACTCTCTTCGGCCTCTGCATCACTCTCTTAAGCCTCTGCTTACCTCTCTTGATCCTCTGCATCACTCTCTTGAGCCACTGCATAACTCTCATGAGTCTCTGCATCACTCTCTTGAGCCTCTGTATCCCTCTCTTGAGCCTCTGCATTACTCTCGTAAGCCTCTGCATCTCTCTCGTAAGCCTCTGCATCAGTCTCTTGTGCCTCAGCACAACTCGTTTTAGCCTCTGCATCACTCTCTTGAGCCTCTGCAACACTCTCTTCAGCCTCTGCATCACTCTCTTAAGCCTCTGCATCACTCTCTTCGGACTCTGCATCACTCTCTTAAGCCTCTGCTTACCCCTCTTGATCCTCTGCATCACTCTCTTGAGCCTCTGTATCACTCTCATGATATTATGCATCACTCTCTTGAGTCTCTGGATCACCCCTTGAGCCTCTACATCACACTCTTGAGCCTCTGATCACTCACTCTCTTGTGCCTCTGCATCACTCTCTCTTAAGCCTCTGCATCCCTCCCTTGATCCTCTGCATCCCTCTCTTGAGCCTCTGCATCATTCTTCTGAGCCTCTGCATCTCTCTCTTAAGCCTCTACATCATTCTCATGAGCCTCTGGCATTACTCTTTGAGCCTCTGCATCACTCTCTTACGCCTCTGCATCACTCTTTTGAGCCTCTGTATCCATCTCTTGAGCGTCTGCAACACTCTCTTCAGCCTCCGCATCTCTCTCGTAAGCCTCTGCATCAGTCTCTTGTGCCTCAGCACAACTCTTTTTAGCCTCTGCATCACTCTCTTGAGCCTCTGCAACACTCTTTTCAGCCTCTGCATCACTCCTCTTAAGCCTCTGCATCACTCTCTTCGGCCTCTGCATCACTCTCTTAAGCCTTTGCTTACCCTCGTTGATCCTCTGCATCACTCTCTTGAGCCTCTGTTTCACTCTCATGATATTCTGCATCACTCTCTTGAGCCTCTGCATCACTCTCTTGAGCATCTACATCACAATCCTTGAGCCTCTGCATCACTCTCTTGAGCCTCAGCATCACTCTCTTAAGCTCTGCATCCCTCCCTTGACCTCTGCATCCCTCTCATGAGCCTCTGCATCATTCTCTTGAGCCTCTGCATCTCTCTCTTAAGCCTCTAACATCTTCTCATGAGCCGCTGCATTACTCTTTTGAGCCTCTGCATCACTCTCTTAAGCCTCTGCATCACTCTCGTAAGCCTCTGCATCCCTCTCTTGAACTCCTGCATCCCTCTGATGAGCCTCTGCATCCCTCTCCTGAGCCTTTGCATCACTCTCTTAAGCCTCTGCATCCCTCTCTTCAGCCTTCATAATCCATTCTACACCAATATAATCTCTTGTGAAAGGTTTGAGCCTTATCTGAACCCTTTTCACATCTTTGTGTTTAAAGTTAAATTTCTTGAAATTAAATTATATTATTTT
>NW_025562959.1:0-12744 GCF_020424385.1 Procambarus clarkii
GGTGGTCATGAGAGAGAGAGCGAGCGTGGAGGTGGTCATGAGAGAGAGGGAGAGCGAGCGTGGAGGTGGTCATGAGAGAGAGAGAGAGCGAGCGTGGAGGTGGTCATGAGAGAGAGAGAGAGCGAGCGTGGAGGTGTCATGAGAGAGAGGGAGAGCGAGCGGGAGAGGTGGTCATGATGAGAGAGGGAGAGCGAGCGTGGAGGTGGTCATGAGAGAGAGGGAGAGCAAGCGTGGAGGTGGTCATGAGAGAGAGGGAGAGAGCGAGCGTGGAGGTGGTCATGAGAGAGAGAGAGAGAGAGCGTGGAGGTGGTCATAAGAAGAGAGAGAGAGCGAGCGTGGAGGTGGTCATGAGAGAGAGGAGAGCGAGCGTGGAGGTGGTCATGAGAGAGAGAGAGCGAGCGTGGAGGTGGTCATGAGAGAGAGAGAGCGAGCGTGGAGGTGGTCATGAGAGAGAGGGAGAGCGAGCGTGGAGGTGGTCATGAGAGAGAGAGAGCGAGCGTGGAGGTGGTCATGAGAGAGAGAGGGAGGCAGGGTACACCTAGGGTACACGGTGGAGCGGGCAGCAGCAGGTGGACGCTGACCCCCGCGTCTCGGGCCGCCACTCACCTACACCTTCCATATTCATCCTCGTATATTCTCCTACTTTCAAACCCTTGATATGCATCTCTCCCTTCAGGTCCTATCTGATCTGCCCTGGTCGTCCTCGGGTCGTCCCGTACCGTCCCTGGTGGTCCTGTGAAGACAGGTCGTATCCTCCCCTAGTCCCCTCTCCCCTATCTCCACCTTTCGCCTCCAACATTCTCTCTCCCCCAATCTTCTCTCTCTCTCTCTCTCTCTCTCTCTCTCTCTCTCTCTCTCTCTCTCTCTCTCTCTCTCTCTCTCTCTCTCTCTCTCTCTCTCTCTCTCTCTTTCTCTCTCAGAAAAAGTAATACTGTAACACAAATGAGTCATAAGGGAGCATGGAAACTCTACGGGAACATAACCCCTTATGATATTATTTTATTTCAAACCAACAAACCATACTAATCTCCTGGGGGTCGCTATGAATGCCGATATTTCCTAAAGTGTGGCACCGAGGCCGACCCCGGCTGAGTATTTTATATGTGCCTATCATATCCCCTCTCTCCCTTCTTTTTTATAGTGTCGTAAGGTTCAGTTATTTCAGGCGTTCTTCATATTCCATCCCTTCATATCCCATGTGTGTGTACTCACCTATTTGTGCTTGCGGGGGTTCAGCTCTGGCTCTTTGGTCCCGCCTCTCAACTGTCAATCAACTGGTGTACAGATTCCTGAGCCTACTGGGCTCTATCATATCTACACTTGAAACTGTGTATGGAGTCAGCCTCCACTCCTCCAGTGTGTGTGTGTGTGTGTGTGTGTGTGTGTGTGTGTGTGTGTGTGTGTGTGTGTGTGTGTGTGTGTGTGTGTGTGTGTGTGTGTGAGTGTGGAATATAAGGACAGAGTATAAGTGGGAAGTATGAGTATTAAATATGAGGATAGAGTATGAGGGGTTGAGTATGAGGGGGTGGAGTATGAGTGATGGAGTACGATGAGTGGAGTATGAGTGGGAAGTATGAGGGGTGGAGTATGAGGGAGTAGAGACACAAGAGTACCGTTGAGGGAGCTCAACAGAGGTGCACCTCAGGGCTGGAGGGGGCACCTCTGTGACTACCGGAAGATTGCAACAGGACCGGAAGCTGCCATCCCCTCGCACCCTGAGGACCAGTGCCGTGGTGTGCCAGTGTCACACATGGAGTGCCAGCAACACCCGCGTCATCAACACCCGCAACACCCACCACTGTAGGAGGCAGTACTCAATACACAACTGGAAGATTTCTTGGGGGCTCGTCCTATTATCCTCCCCTTTGTATTCTCAACTTCTCTACCTCCTCCTCCTCCTCTTCCTTCCCCCCCCCCTGGGGCAGGGAGGGGTCCTGGGGCAGGGGGGGGGGGGTCCTGGGACAGGGGGAGGGGGTCCGGGGCCCACACAAACATGGCCCAATAGGCACCCAGGTGATAGCCTTGTCACTCCGCAGTAACGAATCACATCAGTGGCAACCTATATTGGCACCCAGCGCCCGGGATGATAGTGGGGGGGGAGGTAAGGGGGAGGTACCCAGTGCCCTGTAGGGGGGGAGGGGAATCCTAGTGAAGTACCCAGTGCCCTGGGCAGGGCAAACTGGAACTAGCAGGTCCATTGTTTATCACAATGAAATGTGTGAAGTAAAACATGTGTATGGGGCAAGTAACAAAGTCAGCAGACTAACAGATGTTGTCACAGCTCGTATAAGACTTGGCTACAAGTATCTCTGGCAGTTCGGCTTGTATAGGGATCTAGATGAAGTACAGTGTAAAGTGTGTGGACAAAGACAGGGACACACACTACAACACTATATCTTGGATTGTAGTAAAATTGAGCCATTTAGAGATAAATCTAAACTCACGCTGTATGATATGGCAACCTATCTTATTACCATGGATAAAATACCTGAAATATTTCACCGGGGAACGCCGAGGAACGCCGGGGAACGCCGAGGAACTCCAGGGAACGCCAAGGAACGCCGGGGAACGCCAAGGAACGCCGGGGAACTCCAGGGAACGCCGGGGAACGCCAGTGAACGCCGGGAACGACAAGGAACGCCGGGGAACGCCGGGGAACGCCGGGGAACGCCAAGGAACGCCGAGGATCGCGAGGCACAGAACGCGGCCAGAGACGCTTACTAAAAGAGCGCGAGGAAAGACTCCCCCAGCCCGCCTCTTCCATGTAAATCCTGCCAGTTAAGAGATCTGTGCATCACTCTATAAGCCAGCCAGCGACGGCGCCTCAAGCTGACCACTCATACAGAGTGAAGAAAGTGAGTAAACCTGAGTTTACCTGAGAGCCCCTTACACTCTAGCGGCCTCGACCAGGACAGAAAGCAGTTTCACACTATACAGTTTCACACTATACAGTTTCGAACCCATTTATGTTAAACCATCGTACACCACTCAACCCCACAGTCCATACAATAGTACACTGAAGTACAATGATGCAAGTACCTGCTATCCCCCCCTCCCCAACCCCCCTAACCCCTACCCCACCCCCCACACAGACCAAGAGCAAGTCTTACGATATCACCGCCATAAAAAATTTAAGAGCTCGTAATCCCCGTGATGAAGAGCTCAAGAAAGAACACATTACCCTAGGTCAGTTCCTCCTACATTTTTTTTGTTTGTCCTCCAAGCCTCGTTTATCATTATTGCCTAACCCCCTCCGTCATTCTTATCTCACAACAAGCATCTCCCACCTCCTCCTCCTCCTCACCCGGGGTGATTGTGAGACCTCATCCATCATAACAGTACTCGTTCATCCTGTGAGTCAGACTCGTCCTCTCACCAATATTTCCCATTTTTTACGGTATCGACCAATACGTTAACAAAAAATGGGAGAATTTGTAAACATTAAAGCCAACATTTGTAAAACAAATCCACAAGGGCCGTGACGAGGATTCGAACCTGCGTCCGGGAGCATCCCAGACACTGCATTTGTAAACATTACGGGAGCGGGAGGCTGAATGTTGATTGTATGCCACTCAAGTCTACTTTCTCGTAGTAGATTGTATGCCACTCAAGTCTACTTTCTCGTAGTAGATTGTATGCCACTCAAGTCTACTTTCTTGTAGCAGATTGTATGCCACTCAAGTCTACTTTCTTGTAGTAGATTGTATGTCACTCAAGTCTACTTTCTTGTAGCAGATTGTATGCCACTCAAGTCTACTTTCTTGTAGTAGATTGTATGCCACTCAAGTCTACTTTCTTGTAGCAGATTGTATGCCACTCAAGTCTACTTTCTCGTAGTAGATTGTATGCCACTCAAGTCTACTTTCTTGTAGTAGATTGTATGTCACTCAAGTCTACTTTCTTGTAGTAGATTGTATGCCACTCAAGTCTACTTTCTTGTAGTAGATTGTATGCCACTCAAGTCTACTTTCTTGTAGCAGATTGTATGTCACTCAAGTCTACTTTCTTGTAGCAGATTGTATGCCACTCAAGTCTACTTTCTTGTAGTAGATTGTATGCCACTCAAGTCTACTTTCTTGTAGTAGATTGTATGTCAACTCAAGTCTACTTTCTTGTAGTAGATTGTATGTCACTCAAGTCTACTTTCTTGTAGTAGATTGTATGTCAACTCAAGTCTACTTTCTTGTAGTAGATTGTATGTCACTCAAGTCTACTTTCTTGTAGTAGATTGTATGCCACTCAAGTCTACTTTCTTGTAGCAGATTGTATGTCACTCAAGTCTACTTTCTTGTAGCAGATTGTATGCCACTCAAGTCTACTTTCTTGTAGCAGATTGTATGTCACTCAAGTCAACTTTCTTGTAGCAGATTGTATGTCACTCAAGTCTACTTTCTTGTAGTAGATTGTATGCCACTCAAGTCTACTTTCTTGTAGTAGATTGTATGCCACTCAAGTCTACTTTCTTGTAGTAGATTGTATGTCACTCAAGTCTACTTTCTTGTAGTAGATTGTATGTCACTCAAGTCTACTTTCTTGTAGTAGATTGTATGTCACTCAAGTCTACTTTCTTGTAGCAGATTGTATGTCACTCAAGTCTACTTTCTTGTAGTAGATTGTATGTCACTCAAGTCTACTTTCTTGTAGCAGATTGTATGCCACTCAAGTCTACTTTCTTGTAGTAGATTGTATGTCACTCAAGTCTACTTTCTTGTAGTAGATTGTATGTCAACTCAAGTCTACTTTCTTGTAGTAGATTGTATGTCACTCAAGTCTGGTGCTTTCTACAGGTATTGCTAAGTTTTGGGGTCAAATAAGTCAATGATTGTAGACACCTGACGCTACAGCACATTAAGGACGCGTCACGTGACATGGTGTAGCTAATGAGAGGCGCCTATGACATCATGTGATAGCAAGACCGTCCGATAGCACAAGGAGAAGACACGCTGATCTTGTTATCGCTGATCTTGTTATATGTCAAGATCACCACATTTGACCTTGTTGGTAAAGCCTATTGTCTTCAACCCTTCTTGGCTCCTTTATGAAAGGTAAATGATATTCCCTTTAGTAACTTACCTCAGAGGGCTCGAAGGCGGATATATATATATATATATATATATATATATATATATATATATATATATATATATATAGGCACAACTCTCCTAAACACGAGAGTCAAGTATACAACTTTAGAACACTTTCCCACCAGGAGACTCGAACCCTAGCCATCACAGAAGCCTTCCAGCAATTGCATAACAGTGGAGAGGGTTAAGGCGTACCTGTTATGCCAGTTGCTGGAAGGCTTCTGTGCTGGCTAGGGTTCGAGGCTCCTGGTGGGAAAGTGTTCTAAAGCGGATTCATATCTATATATATATGTTCATATCTAAGCTCCTCTTCTGTTAAGTCTTAAAATATCTCACCGAAGACTCGTCCAGCGAGTTCAACATCTGGTTTTTGGACGATGGCACTATATCTGGCCTCCTAGACCACCTCTTGGAAGACATCAGAAAGATAAGGGAGCAAGAAGTAAGCCTGGGTCTCTTCCTGAACCCTTCCAAGTGTGAAGTAGTCTCCGCCAAGCCAGACATCATAGCTAGCATAAGATCAGTCCTGCCTGGAGCCCGTGTCATTAGGGCTGTGAACAGCACTCTCCTTGGAGCCTAACCTCCCCTTCCCCTCGGGTCTAATGCCATTGAGGAGATCCTCGATAAGAAAATCACAGACCTCAGGAGGATGGAAGACAGGATAGGTGACATCGATGCCCACGATGCTTTTTATCTCCTCACTAAATGCCTATCCATCCCGAGGGTAACCTAATTTCTGAGGTGCATCCCATCTTACATCTCAAAGCTTGAAGAGTACGACTTCTTACTGAGGACCATGCTAGAAAAAGTTGTCAACCTTTCCCTCAATGATTGTCAGTGGAAACAAGTCACTCTTCCTGTCAGGCTTGGCGGCCTTGGTGTCCGCACTGCCACCCAAATTGCTGTTCCAGCCTTCCTGTCATCCTCCTCAGCATCAGATGACCTGGTCAAAGGAATTCTACCTGACGACCTGGGTGACTCAGCAGGGATACATAACCTCCACTACAGGGAATGCTACACAAAGTGGGGCACCATGGCAGACCCAGCACTCAGACCAACCATGCTGAAAGCCAAGAAACAATCCGGTTGCGACAGTCCCATTGTAGACAAAGAAGTCACAGCTTTGCTGGAGGCAGCAACAACCCCCAGTGATCGTGCACGCCTCACAGCTGTGCAGGCTCCCCATGCAGGGGACTTCCTTTTGGCAGTCCCTATGTCTGCGACAGGCACACGTCTTGATCCGCAGGAGCTCCGTATTGCAGTCGCTCTCCGCCTTACTACCCTTATCCACACTGTTTATAGGTGTATTTGCGGCGAGGCAGATGCTGACGAATATGGATTGCATGGCCTGCACTGTGAAAACTCAGGCGGTTGGCACTCACGACACGACGAAGTCAATGACATCATTAAGAGGAGCCTTGCCTCTACCCAGTGTCCAGCAGAGAGAGAGCCTCGCAATCTATTGAACCATAACTCTGTTAGCTTTGCTGGCCGACCAGATGGAATCACACTGCGCCCTTGGAAAAATGGCAGACAATTGACATGGGACTATACTTGCGTATCCATCCTGGCAGCCACACACATCACCCTATCTGTTGGCCAAGCAGGAGCCGCGGCGACACACAGAGAAAGAGACAAGTCAACCAAGAACAGGGAAATAGGTCATTGGTGCAACTTCCTTTCCAATAGGATCCGAGACCCTTGGTCCATGGGGAGAGAGTGCAAGAAGGTTTCTTGAGGATCTTGGTTCCAGGCTCATTGAAGCTACAAAAGACTCTAGAGCGGCAAGTTTTCTCTTCCAGCGCCTCAGTGTGGCGATCCAGAGGGGGAATGCCCGCTGCGTCCTCAGTTCCTTTCCGGCGTCGAAGGAGTTCGAAGAAATATATAGCCTCTATTACGATCTATTACGATATATATATAATATATATATATATATATATATATATATATATATATATATATATATATATTTATATATATATATATATATATATATATATATATATATTTATATATATATATATATATATATATATATATATATATATATATATATATATATATATATATTATATATATATATATCGTAATAGATCAAGAGTGGGAGAGCCAATATAAAGCATGAGGAATTTATTCTCTTGTGCGATATCGTCTTTTGTGATATCGTGTTGTGTCATCGTCCGGGGATAGCTGGGTCGGGAAAGAGGACGCTTGTCTTCTGATATTTTCATGTAAGCTCCTCTGCCCCATCTGTTGTTCCTCAGGTTAGTCTTGTGTGATTCATGCGTCCCTTGTGCCCTCATTGAGACAGTTATTTTCTCTTACCAACTGTCTGTCTCTGTCTGTGTTTCTGTCTCTCTCTGTGTCTCTGTCTGTGTCTCTGTCTCTCTCTGTGTCTCTGTCTGTGTCTCTGTCTCTCTCTGTCTCTCTCTCTCTGTCTCCAGCACTTGTGCCTCGACACACACGTGTCTTCATGTGGAGCTGTGTGAATGGGTGTGTGTATCGAGTCTGGAATTTTCGTTCCATCAATGGGTCGAGTGTGGGCTTAGGTCCAAACATCACCTTCGAGAGCCATTGACGCTCGCTCCATGTATTGTCCCAACAGATATATTTCTGCTTAGTTCTGAATGGTGGGCGGGGGTGTGTGAGTGTGAGTGTGGGTGTGGGTGTGTGTGGGTGTGTGGGTGTGGGTGGGTTGTGTGTGGGTGTGGGTGTGGGTGTGGGTGTGGGTGTGGGTGTGTGTGTGGGTGTGTGTGTGTGTGTGTGTGTGTGTGTGTGTGTGTGTGTGTGTGTGTGTGGTGTGTGTGTGTGTGTGTGTGTGTGTGTGTGTGTGTGTGTGTGTGTGTGTACATCAGTAGCAGACGCGAGCATAGAATCTCTGGTCAGCTGTAATGTCTCATTCCTCACATTTCTCATCATAATTCTTGTGGAAGTTGCTCACAGAGTTCGGGGTAATTTCATGTAGTCCATTCTACTTTCTCTTCCCTCTCTCCCGTTGAGGGAAGGTGGGAGAAAGGGGCAGCTTCAGTTCTCGGGCCCCGCCTCTCAACTGAAGTGATTCCAACGAAGGAATCATCGTGATTAATTGCTTTGTTTACAATAATGATATTTTTTTATTTTGACAAGCATCACCATGTGATGGGGCCTCGTAGCCTGGTGGATAGCGCGCAGGACTCGTAATTCTGTGGCGCGGGTTCGATTCCCGCACGAGGCAGAAACAAATGGGCAAAGTTTCTTTCACCCTGAATGCCCCTGTTACCTAGCAGTAAATAGGTACCTGGGAGTTAGTCAGCTGTCACGGGCTGCTTCCTGGGGGTGGAGGTCTGGTCGAGGACCGGGCCGCGGGGACACTAAAAGCCCCGAAATCATCTCAAGATAACCTCAAGATAACCACGGCTCTCACTTCATTCATGCGTTCGAGCCTCTCTCCATCAACCTTTCCTCCAGCAACTTGGTACAAGTGCCTGATCAACCAGGCTGTGACTCATACGTCAGGCTGCGAGCAGCCGCGTCTAACAGCCTGGTTGATCAGTCCAGCAACCAGGAGGCCTGGTCGACGACCGGGACGCGGGGACGCTGAGCCCCGGAAGCACCTCAAGGTAACCTCAAGGTAAGTGACTGGTGCCGTGAGCGCGCGTGCCGGCGTGTGCGCACACACCTTAGGCGGCTCACACGGATCCTCAAACTCCATCAAGGAATGTCGCTCCGTCTCAATTGATAACCCGCAAGTTGTTGTAGCTCATTAGGAGGGAATCCTGCGCTGGCACAACAGAAACTCGAGCCATAATGACCCTCAAGGGACTTTCACCGCACTTTTTAAATTGTATTATCTCAATAATACATAGTAGTTATCATAGTGGAGAGTGACAATAGGTAGAGAGTAGATGCGTCTCTGGCAAAATGTTTCTTTCACCCTGATGCCCCCTGTTTACCTAGCAGTAAATAGGTACCTGGGAGTTAGACAGCTGCTACTGACTGCTTCCTGGGGGTGGAGGCCTGGTCGAGGACCGGGCCGCGGGGAGATTAAGCCCCGAAATCATCTCAAGATAACCTCTTGCCATATACTGACGTTCCCTCCCGCTCTTCCTGTGTTTCGACTTGATAACGGTCCGACACTGACCCAATCGTTATTAATTTGATGCCATATGTGTGGGTTGCGTTGTTTCATGTACGTTATTGTTGGTGTGAACACACGTATTGACGGTTCTGGTGTAGGGCCGATCGGCCGAGCGGACAGCACGCTGGACTTGTGATCCCGTGGTCCTGGGTTCGATCCCAGGCGCCGACGAGAAACAATGGGCAGAGTTTCTTTCACCCTATGCCCCTGTTACCTAGCAGTAAAATAGGAACCTGGGTGTTAGTCAGCTGTCACAGGCTGCTTCCTGGGGGTGGAGGCCTGGTCGAGGACCGAGCCGCGGGGACACTAAAGCCCCGAAATCATCTCAAGATAGCCTCAAGAAGATAGAGTCCCATTAGCGAAGGCCGCACTTCCTGGTGAGTCGTGTGAGTCTTAAGGGTCGTTAGTGACCCAACGTCTGAGAGGCTATTTAATGTCACAGGTATTCATCACAAGGAGCACCGAGAGGAAGGAGCACTGACGGCATGAATCAACCCATTCGTAGTCCTTCATTCACCACTACTCACCGGCAAAATTAACCCATCTCTTTCAAAGTTTCAAAAACCCTTCCCCGAGTATAGGTATAGTAACAGAAGGTTGAAATTATACGTACTTTGGCTGTTATGGGGTCCTTGTTCTCTAGTCACTTCCGCAAGTCAGATATTTCTCAGCATCTAATGTGAGGATATTTGTCGACCAGTTTGGCTCTTTAGTCCCATTGACTGGTATATTATACCACTGAGGTTATCTTGAGATGATTTCAGGGCTTAGCGTCCCCGCGGCCCGGTCCTCGACCAGGCCTCCACCCCCAGGAAGCAGTCCGTGACAGCTGACTAACTCCCAGGTACCTATTTTACTGCTAGGTAACAGAGGGAAGATGAGAGGGAGAAAGGAAGCGATGCATAAACGGAGAAGTAGAACATACTAAGATAAGAACATAAGTTGCAAGGTCACGGATAAATAGGGGCCCTTGAGGAAGGCCCGAAACATGGCTGAGAAAATCTTGGAGACGTCCCTCAACTCTCCTCCGGAAGCGGCGACTGGGCCGCCACTGTGCGTGTGCGTGTCAGCGGAAGCCCACCGTGTCACGGCCCGTCTAGACACGCACGTCAACAGGCTGTAAGCCTCGTCAGTTTTTTTTTTTTTATTATTATTTTCTACCACAGACGTGGCCAGACATTTACAATGCTAACCAGCATATATACATTTTCTTCTGTCCTCCATGGACAGGGTGAGAGATGTGTTAAACATATAGTTCAAGGGTTTATTGAACAATCAACCACAGAAGGTGATTCGGTGCTTTTAAAATGCTAAGCTAACCTACATACGTAAATACATAGATACACGTAGCCTCGTCAGTGATCACTGGTGGTGGTGGCGACACTGCACTTCTAGGCTCCTGTGTGTGTTTACTCACCTAAATGTGTTTGCGGGGGTTGAGCTCTGACTCTTTGGTCCCGCCTCTCAACCGTCAATCAACAGGTGTACAGGTTCCTGAGCCTACTGGGCTCTATCATATCTACACTTGAAACTGTGTATGGAGTCAGCCTCCACCACATCACTGCCTAATGCATTCCATTTGTCAACCACTCTAAAAGTTCTCAACCACTCTAAAAGACACTAAAAAAGTTCTTTCTAATATCTCTGTGGCTCATTTGGGCACTCAGTTTCCACCTGTGTCCCCTAGTGCGCGTGCCCCTTGTGTTAAGTAGCCTGTTTTTATCTACCCTATCGATTCCCTTGAGAATCTTGAATATGGTGATCATGTCCCCCCCTAACTCTTCTGTCTTCCAACGAAGTGAGGTTTAATTCCTGTAGTCTCTCCTCGTAGCTCATACCTCTCAGCTCGGGTACTAGTCTGGTGGCAAACCTTTGAACCTTTTCCAGTTTAGTCTTATGCTTGACTAGATATGGACTCCATGCTGGAGCCGCATACTCCAGGATTGATCTGACATATGTGGTATATAACGTTCTGAAAGATTCCTTACACAAGTTTCTAAAGGCCGTTCTTATGTTAGCCAACCTGGCATATGCCGCTGATGTTATCCTCTTGATATGAGCTTCAGGGGACAGGTCTGGCGTGATATCAACCCGCAGGTCTTTCTCTCTCTCTGACTCCTGAAGTATTTCATCTCCCAAGTGATACCTTGTATCTGGTCTCCTGCTCCCTACCCCTATCTTCATTACATTACATTTGCTTGGGTTAAACTCTAACAACAATTTGTTCGACCATTCCTGTAGCTTGTCCAGGTCTTCTTGAAGCCTCAAGCTGTCCTCCTCTGTCTTAATCCTTCTCATAATTTTGGCGTCGTCAGCAAACATTGAGAGGAATGAGTCTATACCCTCTGGAAGATCATTTACGTATATCAGAAACATGATAGGTCCGAGTACAGAGCCCTGCGGGACTCCACTGGTGACCTCACGCCAATCTGAGGTCTCACCCCTCACTGTAACTCTCTGCTTCCTATTGCTTAGGTACTCCCTTATCCACTGAAGCGCCCTACCAGTTACTCCTGCCTGTTTCTCCAGCTTATGCATCAGCCTTTTATGGGGGTACTGTGTCAAAGACTTTCCGACAGTCAAAAAAAATGCAGTCCGCCCATCCTTCTCTTTCTTGCTTAATCTTTGTCACCTGATCGTAGAATTCTATCAAGCCTGTAAGGCAAGATTTACCCTCCCTGAACCCATGTTGATGGGTTGTCATGAAGTCCCTTCTCTCCAGATGTGTTACTAGGTTTTTTCTCACAATCTTCTCCATCACCTTGCATGGTATACAAGTTAAGGACACTGGCCTGTAGGTCAGGTCATGTGTGTGTGTGTGTGTGTGTGTGTGTGTGTGTGTGTGTGTGTGTGTGTGTGTGTGTGTGTGTGTGTGTGTGTGTGTGTGTGTGTGTGTGCCCATCCTGGCGGTGTTGACATGGGTACTCGTGTCTGCTTGAGGGTCAACTCTACACTCTCATTAATAGTGCCTCCCCAAATATATTGTCTTTAATATGTGTAGTGCTGCAGGTGAGGTGTGGTAGCTGGGGGAGTGTGGGTGGGGGAGTGTGGCTGGTGGGGAGTGCTTGTGGGTGGGGGAAGTGCTTGTGAATGACTGAGGTGGGGGAAGTGCTTGTGAATGACTGTGGGTGGGGGAAGTGCTTGTGAATGACTGTGGGTGGGGAAGTGCTTGTGAATGACTGTGGGTGGGGAGGGAAGTGCTTGTGAATGACTGTGGGTGGGGAAGTGCTTGTGAATGACTGTGGGTGGGGAGTGGGAGGGTGTGAAGTGCACTCGGGCGGTGGACTACGTGCTTGCTGGGTGGAGGGAGACACTGGAGCGCTGACTAAGAATACGGACCCACACGGCCAGAAGGCGGGAGAGATGAGCGGTGGTCAGAGATTTGACCTGCCCCGTGGCTGGCTGTCTCGCTCCTCCCTCTTGTGTCTCTGTCTCTCTCTCTCTCTCTCTCTCTCTCTCTAGCCTCTCTGTCTGTCTGTCTGTCTGTCTGTCTGTCTGTCTGTCTGTCTGTCTGTCTGTCTGTCTGTCTGTCTGTCTGTCTCT
>NW_025562961.1:0-65000 GCF_020424385.1 Procambarus clarkii
GGTGCAAACCGTTTTAATGTTATGATAATAAATAACGTAATTACAGCAAATTTTCCAGCCGCAATTGCCCGAAATCTGGTCCTCGCGGCTCGGGTGCGCCGTAGGGTGATGCGTCATACGTTGTAAGCGTCTAGTATTTCGCAATAGAGTGGAGAATATCTTGTTATGCATATACAAATTATAAACACACTCGCTGGCAACTGTCTTCTGTGAGAGGGAGGGGCTATAATCCGATTTACTGGCTTAGTCACCCTCTCAGTGTCTGTGCCGGCGGTCGCATGCCTGACGCGCTCGCACAGATCGTATTTTCTTGCATATACTGCACAATGGATATAGTATCGGACAAGAAGAAAGCTCTAAAGGCAAGAGCTCTACGCGTTAGCCAAGTAAAGAAGGAGCGTAAAGCCACACTGAGGCAAAACAAGAGTTCCCTTGAGTGAAGAGAGAGGGCAGCCTCCCGCCCCCACAACACACTACCTCGCCTCACACCCAGGCACCCACACCTCCTGTGGCACCTGCCACACCTCTGTGGCACCTGCCACACCTCCTGCTGCACATGCCACACCACCTGCGGCACCTGCCACACCACCTGCGGCACCTGCCACTCAAGATCTTAGACCTGCAACTCAAGACGTTCTCCCTCTTGATGTTGCAAGATGTTGCATATTTCAGACCAATTATATTAGGTTAGTATGTATTATGTTTTATATCTTGATACTATATCATAAATAATTGTAAATATAAAGCTGCTGTCTTTTTTTTAATTTTTTTTATTTTTTTTTTAATTTTTTTTTTTAATAATTTTTTTTTTTTTTTTTTATCAGGCAATCTTCATGGAACTTACACACCTTACTGAAGGAATGCCAATCTACAAGGGTGGTAATTTTGATTGAAATTGGTAGTTCATCAACCTCAGCCAAAGGTGGCTGAACTTTGACCTTCATTTTTTACAGGTAACTAATTTGCAACTATATGGTTGAATAACTTTTTTATTTATTATTTAAGTCAAAGTGGCAAAATGTTGTAAGTCCCTCAAGGCTCGGCTCGGACCTCTTATATAAATGATTTAACATATAAATTATTAACATATTTTTATTAACATAAATTATTAACATATAAATTATAAATTTAACATAACATTATTAAACATATAAATGATTTAGATTCAGGTTTGAGTAGCAATATTTGCAAATTTGCCGATGATACAAAAATCGGTAGGGAAATTAACACGGAAGAAGACTCACTATCACTTCAAGTTGATCTAAATAGTGTTTTGAAATGGTATAAAGATTGGCAGATGCAGTTTAATACTGATAAATGTAAAGTTCTGAGGGTAGGTAATGATGATGACCAGACCACACACTAGAATGTGAAGGGACGACGACGTTTCGGTCCGTCCTGGACCATTCTCAAGTCCAATTGTGATGAGGAAGTAGAGACAGGCAATAAATAGGCACGAGAGATGAGGAGCAAAGTAAGGTGTAGTAGAGGGGCTAGTAGTAGGAACTGCAGAGGGCCTATTGGCCCATACGAGGCAGGTCCTATTATAACCACCGAAAGAGAAGGAGAAAATAATGAGAAGAGGAAAACGAGGGAACGTAGGAGAAGACAATGAACAGAAAAAAGAGAGAAAAGAGAAAGAAAGGAAAGAGAAAGAAATGTAGATGAAAAGGGTAAGCTTATGTTAGGTCACGTTTGTTAGAAAGATTAGAGCATTTGAGTATATACTGTGAAAGGGAAGAGTCCACAGCAACAAAGCCAGGACTCAAGTTCATGTTGGGTACATTGTGTATTAGAGCCGATTCAACAAGACGGCGTCTGTGTAGAGTAGAGGCAGGAAAGATTATTTTGGAGGAAGACCAATCAATGTGATGATAAGAATCCCTCACATGGCAGAAGAGAGCATTGTTAGTGTCTGCAGACTTAACACTTCTCTTGTGTTCTGTAAGTCTGTCATTCAGTGTACGGCCAGTTTCGCCAAAGTATTGGAGAGGACAAGACGAACAGGAAATAGAGTAGACACCAGCAGCATTAGAAGCAGGAGGAGCAGTGTGAACTAGATTGCTACGAAGTGTGTTAGTTTGACGAAAGGCGAGTTTAATGTCAAGAGGACGAAAGGTATTGGTAAAAGTTTTGAGTTCAGATATGAAGGGAAGGCATCGTACAGTGCTACTAATGTTGGAAGCAGGTTTAGGATGAAAGAAATTTCGTTTAGCTGAGTAGGCACAGTTGATGAAATGCAAAAGGTAACCAAGGCGAGAGAATGGTTTGTAGATAAGGGCAATTTGGTAATTACGATAGTTACAAGATACGAGCTAGATGGTGTTGAGATGGGAAAGTCGGATTGCAAAAGGGATCTGCGAGTTATGATTAGAAAGAATTTAAAACCAAATGATCAATGCATGAATGTTCGTAATAAGGCAAATAGGACACTGGGATTTATTAATCGAAGCGTTAGTAACAAGACACCTGGTGTTATTTTCCAACTATATCCTGCTATGGTTAGACCCCATTTAGAATTTGCAGTTCAGTTTTGGTCGCCGTACTATAGAATGGATATAAATTTACTTGAACGTGTCCAGTATAGGATGACAAAGCTAATTCCCTAAATTAGAAACCTGTCATATGAAGAGAGATTAACAAAGCTTAATGTTGCTGTAATATTATTATAGCAACAATGGAAGGTGTAGTGAAGGAACTGATGAATCTCGTTAAAGCTCTGAGGACAGATTTGGATTCCCTACGGGAGGAAGTACGAAAGCTGAAACATCAGGAAGAAACAAAGGAGGCGACAGGTATTAAAAAGACCGGTATTATATACAAAAAGGGTATATTACACTAACAGTAGAAGATTAAGAAATAAAATCAATGATTTAAATGCTCTTGTCTGCACAGAAAAAAATAGATATTATTACACCAACCGAAACGTGGATGAATGTAGAAAATAGAGAACTATTAGCTGAATATCAAATAAATGGATTTAAACTAGTACACACAGATAGATATATTAGACGGGGAGGGGGAGTAGCTATATATGTTAGGGAAAATTTGAAATGTAATCTCAAAGATGGAATTTAAACTGAGCCACAAACAGAAACTGTTTGGATAGAATTAAACGAAAAAGCAAATAATCTTATAGGAGTTATATACAGGCCACCAAACTTAGACAGGAAGGAAGCAAAGCACCTATGGGGCGAAATATCTAGAGCATCTAGGACTAGCAGTATTTGTCATGGGTGACTTTAATTTTATCGGAATAAATTGGTTTAATAGAACAGGGAATAATGAAGCAGAAGATTTTCAGGAATTAATTGAAGATTGCAAATTAATGCCATCGAAATAGGGAGTGAGCTAGGGAACAGTGAACTTAAAGAAATCAGATTCAGCATTGAATGGCATAGATCTGTAGGGGGAAAATTCTGTTTAAGTGCCTTATTTTCGAAAAGATTATTTCAATAGCCTAAGAAATGTTTTGGGTCAAATAGATTGGAAAGTCTTGGGCATGGGGGCGGGCCGGTCTTGGAGCGAGACGTGAACCCAGCGATAGGAGACGTAAATTTCGATGTGGATTCAAAATATAACTTATTTAAAAATATTCTAAGCAAAGCACAGGAAGGTAGTATAACTTATAAATTGAATAGATCATATACTAACTGCATCTGCAAATCCTTTGACCATTTCAAAACCCTATTTAGATCGACATGAAGTGATAGTGAGTCTTCTTCCATGTTTATTTCTCTACCGATTTTTGTATCGTCGGCAAATTTGCAAATGTTGCTACTCAAACCTGATTCTAAATCATTTATATATATTATAAACAACAGAGGACCCAGGACAAAGCCTTGATGCATTCCACTTAAAACATTCTCCCATTCAGACTTAACCCCATTTATATTAACTCTATGTTTCCTTTGGTATAGCCATGCCCTAATCCAACTTAATATAGCACCCCCAATACCATTAGCCTCTATCTTTTTAATCAGTCTTTCATGTGGCACTGTATCAAAGCTTTGCTAAAGTCAAGGTACACAACATCGCAATCGTTACCACTATCTATTGCCTCAACTATATAGTTGAGGCAATAGATAGTTGCCTCAGCTATATATGTATAACTATATATGTATATATATAGTTGAGTATATGTATATATATGTCGTACCTAGTAGCCAGAACACGCTTCTCGGCCTACTATGCAAGGCTTGATTTGCCTAATAGGCCGAGAGATTTTCTTTATTTTCAATAAATTGTTTCCAATTAGCTTATTTGAATGATTATTATTATATTATATTAAGAACATATATTATTGACTTAATTGTGGTAGGTTAGGTTAAGATTGGTTAGGTTAGGTAGGGTTGGTTAGGTTCGGTCATATATCTACGTTAGTTTTAACTCAAATTTAAAAAAAAATTAACTCGTACAAAATGAAATGGATAGCTTTACTATTTCATAAGAAAAAAAATATTGAAAAATATATTTAGGAAAACTTGGCTTATTAGGCAAATCGGGCCTTGCATAGTAGGTCGAGTACGACGTTCTGGCTACTAGGTGCAACATTATACACACATATATATACATATGCGAACAAGCCTGAATGGTCCCCAGGACTATATGCAACTGAAAACTCACACCACAGAAGCGACTCGAACCCATACTGCCAGGAGCACTCTGCTGGCGTACATGATCCCTTAACCGCTCGACCAACACGACCGGACAAAGAGGATGATAGCCGAGGCTATTTCCATCCCTGGCTGGCACTCGGTTGGTAATCTTGGGCATGGTATTTTATCAAATCACCTCATTCTTAGAGGCACACTGCCGCCCCTGGCACCACCACCAAATTGCCACCCCTTGCACCACCACCACGACACTGCTACCCTTGGCACCACCCCCACACTACCACCCCTGGCACCACCCCCACAGTACCACCCCTGGCACCTCCACCACCACAATGCCACCCCTAGAACCACCATCGCCACACTGCCACCCCTAGCACCACCACACTGCCACCCCTGGCACCACCACACTGCAACCTCCCCCACACTGCGACGACTGTCACCACCACACTGCCACCCCTGGCACCACCACCACCACACTTCCACTTATGGCACCATTGCCACCCCTGGCACCATCATCGCCACACTGCCACCCCTAGCACCACCACCACCACCATACTGCCACCCCTGGCTCCACCACCACCACACTGCCACCTCCTGGCACCACCACCGCCACATTGCCACCCACTGGCACCACCATACTGCCACTGCCACCCCTGGCACCACCATACTGCCACCACCACACTGCCATCCCTGGGACCACCACCACCACACTGCCACCCCTGGCACCACCACCACCACACTGCCACCCATGGCACCACCACCACCACACTGCCACCCCTGGCACCACCACCACCACACTGCCACCCCTGGCACCACCACCCTGCGACCCCTTGCAGCACCACCACCACACTGCCACCACCACCACCACACTGCTACCCCTGGCACCACCACCACCACACTGCCACCCCTGGCACCACCACCACCACACTGCCACCACTGGCACCACCACCACCACACTGCCACCACTGGCACCACCACCACCACACTGCCACCACTGGCACCACCACACTGCCACCCCTGGCACCACCACCACCACACTGCCACCCCTGGCACCACCACACTGCCACCCCTGGCACCACCCCCACACTGCCACCCCTGGCACCACCCCCACACTGCCACCCCTGGCACCACTACCACACTGTGTTGGGATCGAACTGTCGACAACCCAACACATTTAATTTAGGTTTATTCTGAGTGTTTCGTTGTACTATAACGGGGTACATTAATCTGAACAGGTGTCAGCCTCAGCCGGACCTATTGTCAGGTGCGACACACTTTGTGCTGAGGTCTGACAAAGGACAAGAAAATAAGATTGTATAAAAACTTCATCATGGATATATTCGGATATATCTCTAACCACCTTATATACAATATATTACATGTATATATATTAAGGCACTGTACACAAGTACAGTTTATATATATATATATATATATATATATATATATATATATATATATAGAGAGAGAGAGAGAGATTAGAGAGAGAGAGAGAGAGAGGATATATATAGAGAGAGAGAGAGAGAGAGACAGACACTGCGACCATGAAATGGTCGTCTCTTGTCCGATTGTTCTTCTTACTTATAAATCATCCACTTGTCCGTAATTAGGACCACTATACGGACACTGTGTGTTACCTCAACGTCTCTAACTATCAATGACGGTGCCTTCCACGACCTCAGAGACGTTTACCATGCCGCTAGGTCCTCACGTCCGTTTCCTTTGGTGAGGGTGGAGCATACTGGAACAGTTGGGTCAGTTGGTCAAACATCCGCAAGCGACAACAGCATGATGACTGAATGGAGGGGAGTAGAGGTCTGTTTCTCCACATGCTCCGGCCAGCACACGTTACCTCGCCCGGTGGTTCTGATTGGCTAACAGAAATTCCCGCCACCGGACGAGCCATACCGTGCTGACCGTTAACGACCTCCATGACCGTTAACCTCGTTCTTCCTGAAATAATGAACGTATTTCTATTAAATAACCGTGTCTTTATGCGATGAAATAGCACGATACGATATATCGTAACACCACCCTGCCACCACCACCACACTGCCACCCCAGGCACCACCACCACCATACTGCCACCCCTGGCACCACTACCACCACACTGCCACCCCTGGCACGACCACCACCACCACACTGCCTCCCCTGGCACCACCACCACACTGCCACCCCTGGGACCACCACCACACTGCCACCCCTGGCACGACTACCACCATACTGCCACCCCGGGCACCACTACCACCCATGGCACCACCATCACCACACTGCCACCCCTGGCACCATCACAACACTGCCACCCCTGGCACCACCACCACCACACTGCCACCCCTGGCACCACCACCACACTGCCACCCCTGGCACCACCACCACACTGCCACCCCTGGCACCACCACCACACTGCTACCCCTGGCACCACCACCACACTGCTACCCCTGGCACCACCACCACACTGCTACCCCCTGGCACCCCTTGCACCACCACCACACTGCCACCCCTGGCACCACCACCACACTGCCACCCTGGCACTACCACCACACTGCCACCCCTGGCACCACCACCACCACCACACTGCCACTTCTGGCACCACCACCACACTGCCACCCCTGGCACTACCACCACACTGCCACCCCTGGCACCACCACCACCACCACACTGCAACCCCTGGCACCACCACCACACTGCCACCCCTGGCACCACCACCACACTGCCACCCCTGGCACCACCACCACACTGCCACCCCTGGCACCACCACCACACTGCTACCCCTAGCACCACCACCACCATCACACTGCTACCCCTGGCACCACCACCACCACCACACTGCTACCCCTGGCACCACCACCACCACCACACTGCTACCCCTGGCACCACCACCACCACCACACTGCCACCCTGGCACCACCACCACACTGCCACCCCTGGCACCACCACCACACTGCCACCCCTGGCACCACCACCACACTGCCACCCCTGGCACCACCACCACACTGCAACCCCTGGCACCACCACCACACTGCAACCCTTGGCACCACCACCACACTGCAACCCCTGGCACCACTACCACCATACTGCCACCCCTGGCACCACTACCACCGCACTGCCACCCCTGGCACCACCACCACCACCACACTGCCACCCCTGGCACCACCACCACCACACTGCCACCCCTGGCACCACCATCACACTGCCACCCCTGGCACCACCACCACCACCACCACACTGCCACCCCTGGTACCACCACCACACTGCCACCCCTGGCATCACCACCACACTGCCACCCCTGGCACCATCACAGCACTGCCACCCATGGCACCACCACCACCACACTGCCACCCCTGGCACCACCACCACACTACCGCCCCTGGCACCACCACCACCACACTGCCACCCCTGGCACCACCACCACCACACTGCCACCCCTGGCACCACCACCACACTGCCACCCCTGGCACCACAACTACCATACTGCCACCCCTGGCACCACTACCACCGCACTGCCACCCCTGGAACCACCACCACCACACTGTCACCCCTGGCACCGCCACCACCACACTGCCACCCCTGGCACCATCACAACACTGTCACCCCTCTCACCACCACCACCACCACCACACTGCCACCCCTGGCACCACTATCACACTGCCACCCCTGGCACCACCACCACCACACTGCCGCCCCTGGCACCACCACAACACTACCACCCCTGGCACCACCACCACACTGCCACCACCACCACCACACTGCCACCCCTGGCACCACCACCACCACACTGCCACCCCTGGCACCACTACCACACTGCCGCCCCTGGCACCACCACCACCACACTGCCGCCCCTGGCACCACCACCACACTGCCGCCCCTGGCACCACCACCCCCACACTGCCACCCCTGGCACCACCACCACCACACTGCCACCCCTGGCACCACCACCACACTGCCACCCCTGGCACCACCACCACACTGCCACCCCTGGCACCACCACCACCACACTGCCACCCCTGGCATCACCACCACACTGCCACCCCTGGCACCACCACCACCACACTGCCACTCCTGGCACCACCACCACCACACTGCCACTCCTGGCACCACCACCACACTGCCACCCCAGGCACCACCACCACACTGCCACCCCTGGCACCATCACAACACTGCCACCCCTGGCACCACCACCACACTGCCACCCCCACCACCACACTGCCACCCCTGGCACCACCACCACCACCACACTGCCACCCCCTGGCACCACCACCACCACCACCACACTGGCACCCCTGGCACCACCACCATACTGCCACCCCTGCCACCACCACCACACTGCCACCTCTGGCACCACCACCACCACACTGCCACCCCTGGCACCACTACCACCATACTGCCACCCCTGGCACCACTACCACCGCACTGCAACCCCTGGCACCACCACCACCACACTGCCACCCCTGGCACCACGACCACCACACTGCCACCACTGGCACCATCACAACACTGCCACCCATGGCACCACCACCACCACACTGCCACCCCTGGCACCACCATCACACTACCGCCCCTGGCATCACCACCACACTGCCACCCCTGGCACCACCACCACCACAATGACACCCCTGGCACCACCACCACCACACTGCCACCCCTGGCACCACCACCACACTGCCACCCCTGGCACCACTACCACCGCACTGCAACCCCTGGCACCACTACCACCGCACTGCCACCCCTGGAACCACCACCATCACACTGCCACCCCTGGCACCACCACCATCACACTGCCATCCCTGGCACCATCACAACACTGTCACCCCTGGCACCACTACCACCACACTGCCACCCCTGGCACCACTACCACTACCACTACACTGCCATGCCTGGCACCACTTCCACCATACTGTAACCCCTGGCACCACTACCACCACACTGCCACCCCTGGCACCACCACCACACTGCCACCCCTGGCACCACCACCACACTGCCACCCCTGGCACCACCACCACACTGCCACACCTGGCACCACCACCACACTGCCACCGCTGGCACCACCACCACACTGCCACGCCTGGGACCACCACCACACTGCCACCCCTGGCACCACCACCACAATGCCACCCCTGGCACCACTACCACCATACTGCCACCCCTGGCTCCACTACCACCGCACTGCCACCCCTGGCACCACCACCACCACACTGCCACCCCTGGCACCATCACAACACTGCCACCTCTGGCACCACCACCACCACCACACTGCCACCCCTGGCCCCATCACAACACTGCCACCCCTTGCACCACCACCACCACACTGCATCCCCTGGCACCACCACCACACTGCCACCCCTGGCACCACCACCACACTGCTACCCCTGGCACCACCACCACCACCACACTGCTACCCCTGGCACCACCACCACCACACTGCTACCCCTGGCACCACCACCACACTGCCACCCCTGGCACCACCACCACACTGCCACCCCTGGCACCACCACCACACTGCCACCCCTGGCACCACCACCACACTGCCACCCCTGGCACCACTACCACCATACTGCCACCCCTGGCTCCACTACCACCGCACTGCCACCCCTGGTACCACCACCACCACACTGCCACCCCTGGCACCACCATCACACTGCCACCCCTGGCATCACCACCACACTGCCACCCCTGGCACCATCACAACACTGCCACCCATGGCACCACCACCACCACAGTGCCACCCCTGGCACCACCATCACACTACCGCCCCTGGCACCACCACCACCACCACACTGCCACCCCTGGCACCACCACCACCACAATGACACCCCTGGCACCACCACCACCATACTGCAACCCCTGGCACCACTACCACCGCACTGCTACCCCTGGAACCACCACCACCACACTGCCACCCCTGGCACCACCACCACCACACTGCCACCCCTGGCACCATCACAACACTGTCACCCCTGGCACCACTACCACCACAATGCCACCCCTGGCACCACTATCACACTGCCACCCCTGGCACCACCACCACCACCACCACACTGCCGCCCCTGGCACCACCACCACCACCACACTACCACCCCTGGCACCACCACCACCACCACACTGCCACCCCTGGCACCACCACACTGCCGCCCCTGGCACTACCACCACCTCACTGCCACCCCTGGCACCACCACTACCACACTGCCACCCCTGGCACCACTACCACACTGCCGCCCCTGGCACCACCACCACACGTCCGCCCCTGGCACCACCACCACACTGCCGCCCCTGGAAACCACCACCCCCACACTGCCACCCCTGGCACCACCACCACCACATTGCCACCCCTGGCACCACCACCACACTGCCACCCCTGGCACCACCACCTCCACACTGGCACCCCTGGCACCACCACCACACTGCCACCCCTGGCACCACCACCACCACACTGCCACCCCTGGCACCACCACCACCACACTGCCACTCCTTGCACCACCACCACACTGCCACCCCTGGCACCACCACCACACTGCCACCCCTGGCACCATCACAACACTGCCACCCCTGGCACCACCATCACACTGCCGCCCCGTCTGGCACCAACACCACCACCACCACCACACTGCCACCCCCTGGCACCACCACCACCACCACACTGGCACCCCTGGCACCACCACCACCACCACACTGGCACCCCTGGCACCACCACCATACTGCCACCCCTGCTACCACCACCACACTGCCACCCCTGGCACCACTACCACACTGCCACCCCTGGCACTACTACCACCATACTTACACCCCTGGCACCACTACCACCGCACTGCAACCCCTGGCACCACCACCACCACACTGCCACCCCTGGCACCACCATCACACTGCCACCCCTGGCACCACCACCACCACCACACTGCCGCCCGTGGCACCACCACCACCACCACACTGCCACCCCTGGCACCACCACCACCACACTGCCACCCCTGGCACCACCATCACAACCACACTGGCACCCCTGGCACCACCACCACCACACTGCCGCCCCTGGCACCACCACCACCACACTGCCACCCCTGGCACCACCACCACCACACTGCCACCCCTGGCACCACCACCACCACCACACTGCCACCCCTGGCACCACCACCACCACACTGCCACCCCTGGCACCACCACCACCACCACACTGCCGCCCCTGGCACCACCACCACCACACTGCCGCCCCTGGCACCACCACCACCACACTTCCACTCCTGGCACCACCACCACACTTCCACCCCTGGCACCACCACCACACTGCAACCCCTGGCACCATCACAAGAACACTGCCTCCCCTGGCACCACCACCACCACACTGCCACCCCTGGCACCACCATCACACTGCCGCCCCTGGCACCACCACCACCACCACACTGCCACCCTTGTCATCACCACCACCACACTGCCACCCCCTGGCACCACCACCACCACCACACTGCAACCCCTGGCACCACCACCACACTGCCACCCCTGCAACCACCACCACACTGCCACCCCTGGCACCACCACAACACTGCCACCCCTGGCACCACTACCACCATACTGCCACCTCTGGCACCACTAGCATCGCACTGCCACCCCTGGCACCACCACCACCACACTGCCACTCCTGGAACAACGACAACCACACTGCCACCCCTGGCACCATCACAACACTGCCACCCCTGGCACCACCACCACCACACTGCCACCCCTGGCACCACCATCACACTGCCACTCCTGGCACCACCACCACCACCACACTGCCACCCCTGGCACCACCACCACACTGTCACCCCTGCCACCACCACCACACTGCCACCCCTGGCACCACCACCACACTGCCAACCCTGGCACCACTACCACCATACTGCCACCCCTGGTACCACTACCACCGCACTGCCACCCCTGGCACCACGACCACCACACTGCCACCCCTGGCACCACCACCACACTGCCACCCCTGACACCACAACTACCATACTGCCACCCCTGGCACCACTACCACCGCACTGCCACCCCTGGAACCACCACCACCACACTGCCACCCCTGGCACCACCACCATCACACTGCCACCCCTGGCACCATCACAACACTGTCACCCCTGGCACTACCACCACCACACTGCCACCCCTGGCACCACTACCACTACACTGCCATGCCTGGCACCACTTCCACCATACTGTAACCCCTGGCACCACTACCACCACACTGCCACATCTGGCACCACCACCACACTGCTACCCCTGGCACCACCACCACACTGCCACCCCTGGCACCACCACCACACTGCCACGCCTGGGACCACCACCACACTGCCACCCCTGGCACCACCACCACACTGCCACCCCTGGCACCACTACCACCATAGTGCCACCCCTGGCTCCACTACCACCGCACTGCCACCCCTGGCACCATCACAACACTGCCACCCCTGGCACCACCACCACCACACTCCCACCCCTGGCACCATCACAACACTGCCACCCCTTGCACCACCACAACCACACTGCATCCCCTGGCACCACCACCACACTGCCACCCCTGGCACCACCACCACACTGCTACCCCTGGCACCACCACCACCACCACACTGCTACCCCTGGCACCACCACCACCACCACACTGCTACCCATGGCACCACCACCACACTGCCACCCCTGGCACCACCACCACGTTGCCACCCCTGGCACCACCACCACACTGCCACCCCTGGCACCACCACCACACTGCCACCCCTGGCACCACCACCACACTGCCACCCCCGGCACCACTACCACCATACTGCCACCCCTGGCTCCACTACCACCGCACTGCCACCCCTGGTACCACCACCACCACACTGCCACCCCTGGCACCATCACAACACTGCCACCCCTTGTACAACCACCACCACACTGCCACCCCTGGCACCACCATCACACTGCCACCCCTGGTACCACCACCACCACACTGCCACCCCTGGCACCACCACCACACTGCCACCCCTGGCAGCACCACCACACTGCCACCCCTGGCACCATCACAACACTGCCACCCATGGCACCACCACCACCACAGTGCCACCCCTGGCACCACCATCACACTACCGCCCCTGGCACCACCACCACCACCACACTGCCACCCCTGGCACCACCACCACCACAATGACACCACTGGCACCACCACCACCACACTGCCACCCCTGGCACCACCACCACACTGCCACCCCTGGCACCACCACCACACTGCCACCCCTGGCACCACAACTACCATACTGCAACCCATGGCACCACTACCACCGCACTGCTACCCCTGGAACCACCACCACCACACTGCCACCCCTGGCACCACCACCACCACCACACTGCCACCCCTGGCACCATCACAACACTGTCACCCCTGGCACCACCACCCCCACACTGCCACCCCTGGCACCACTATCACACTGCCACCCCTGGCACCACCACCACCACCACCACACTGCCGCCCCTGGCACCGCCACCACCACCACACTACCTCCCCTGGCACCACCACCACACTGCCACCCCTGGCACCACCACACTGCCCCCCTGGCACTACCACCACCTCACTGCCACCCCTGGCACCACCACTACCACACTGCCACCCCTGGCACCACTACCACACTGCCGCCCCTGGCACCACCACCACCACACGTCCGCCCCTGGTACCACCACCACACTGCCGCCCCTGGCACCACCACCCCCACACTGCCACCCCTGGCACCACCACCACCACATTGCCACCCCTGGCACCACCACCACACTGCCACCCCTGGCACCACCACCTCCACACTGGCACCCCTGGCACCACCACCACACTGCCACCCCTGGCACCACCACCACCACACTGCCACCCCTGGCACCACCACCACCACACTGCCACTCCTTGCACCACCACCACACTGCCACCCCTGGCACCACCACCACACTGCCACCCCTGGCACCATCACAACACTGCCACCCCTGGCACCACCATCACACTGCCGCCCCGTCTGGCACCAACACCACCACCACCACCACACTGCCACCCCCTGGCACCACCACCACCACCACACTGGCACCCCTGGCACCACCACCATACTGCCACCCCTGCTACCACCACCACACTGCCACCCCTGGCACCACTACCACACTGCCACCCCTGGCACTACTACCACCATACTGCCACCCCTGGCACCACCACCACACTGCCACCCCTGGCACCACAACTACCATACTGCCACCCCTGGCACCACTACCACCGCACTGCCACCCCTGGAACCACCACCATCACACTGCCACCCCTGGCACCACCACCATCACACTGCCACCCCTGGCACCATCACAACACTGTCACCCCTGGCACTACCACCACCACACTGCCACCCCTGGCACCACTACCACTACACTGCCATGCCTGGCACCACTTCCACCATACTGTAACCCTGGCACCACTACCACCACACTGCCACCCCTGGCACCACCACCACACTGCTACCCCTGGCACCACCACCACACTGCCACCCCTGGCACCACCACCACACTGCCACGCCTGGGACCACCACCACACTGCCACCCCTGGCACCACCACCACACTGCCACCCCTGGCACCACTACCACCATAGTGCCACCCCTGGCTCCACTACCACCGCACTGCCACCCCTGGCACCATCACAACACTGCCACCCCTGGCACCACCACCACCACACTCCCACCCCTGGCCCCATCACAACACTGCCACCCCTTGCACCACCACAACCACACTGCATCCCCTGGCACCACCACCACACTGCCACCCCTGGCACCACCACCACACTGCTACCCCTAGCACCACCACCACCATCACACTGCTACCCCTGGCACCACCACCACCACCACCACCACACTGCTACCCCTGGCACCACCACCACACTGCCACCCCTGGCACCACCACCACCACGTTGTCCACCCCTGGCACCACCACCACACTGCCACCCCTGGCACCACCACCACACTGCCACCCCTGGCACCACCACCACACTGCCACCCCCGGCACCACTACCACCATACTGCCACCCCTGGCTCCACAACCACCGCACTGCCACCCCTGGTACCACCACCACCACACTGCCACCCCTGGCACCATCACAACACTGCCACCCCTTGTACAACCACCACCACACTGCTACCCCTGGCACCACCATCACACTGCCACCCCTGGCACCACCACCACCACCACACTGCCACCCCTGGCACCACCACCACACTGCCACCCCTGGCATCACCACCACACTGCCACCCCTGGCACCATCACAACACTGCCACCCATGGCACCACCACCACCACAGTGCCACCCCTGGCACCACCATCACACTACCGCCCCTGGCACCACCACCACCACCACACTGCCACCCCTGGCACCACCACCACCACAATGACTCCACTGGCACCCCCACCACCACACTGCCACCCCTGGCACCACCACCACACTGCCACCCCTGGCACCACCACCACACTGCCACCCCTGGCACCACAACTACCATACTGCCACCAATGGCACCACTACCACCGCACTGCTACCCCTGGAACCACCACCACCACACTGCCACCCCTGGCACCACCACCACCACCACACTGCCACCCCTGGCACCATCACAACACTGTCACCCCTGGCACCACCACCCCCACACTGCCACCCCTGGCACCACCACCACCACCACCACCCTGCCGCCCCTGGCACCGCCACCACCACCACACTACCTCCCCTAGCACCACCACCACACTGCCACCCCTGGCACCACCACACTGCCACCCCTGGCACTACCACCACCTCACTGCCACCCCTGGCACCACCACTACCACACTGCCACCACTGGCACCACTACCACACTGCCGCCCCTGGCACCACCACCACCACACGTCCGCCCCTGGTACCACCACCACACTGCCGCCCCTGGCACCACCACCCCCACACTGCCACCCCTGGCACCACCACCACCACACGTGCCGCCCCTGGCACCACCACCCACTGCCACCCCTGGCACCACCACCACCACACTGCCACCCCTGGCACCACCACCACACTGCCACCCCTGGCACCACCACCACCACACTGCCACCCCTGGCACCACCACCACCACACTGCCACCCCTGGCACCACCACCACCACACTGCCACCCCTGGCACCACCACCACCACACTGCCACCCCGGGCACCACCACCACACTTCCACCCCTGGCACCACCCCAACCACACTGCCACTCTGGCACCACCACCACCACCACACTGCCACCCCCTGGAACCACCACCACCACCACCACACTGGCACCCCTGGCACCACCACCACCACTGCCACCCCTGGCACCACCACCACACTGCCACCGTCCGCCCCTGGCACCACCACCACACTGCCACCCCTGGCACCACCACCTCCACACTGGCACCCCTGGCACCACCACTACACTGCCACCCCTGGCCACCACCACCACCACACTGCCACCCCTGGCCCACCACCACCACACACTGCCACTCCTGGCACCACCACACCACACTGCCACCCCTGGCACCACCACCACACTGCCACCCCTGGCACCATCACAACACTGCCACCCCTGGCACCACCATCACACTGCCGCTGCGTCTGGCACCACCATCCACCACCACCACACTGCCACCCCCTGGCACACCACCACCACCACACTGCACCCCTGGCACCACCACCATACTGCCACCCCTGCTACCACCACCACACTGCCACCCCTGGCACCACTACCACACTGCCACCCCTGGCACTACTACCACCATACTGCCACCCCTGGCACCACCACCACACTGCCACCCCTGGCACCACAACTACCATACTGCCACCCCTGGCACCACTACCACCGCACTGCCACCCCTGGAACCACCACCACCACACTGCCACCCCTGGCACCACCACCATCACACTGCCACCCCTGGCACCATCACAACACTGTCACCCCTGGCACTACCACCACCACACTGCCACCCCTGGCACCACTACCACTACACTGCCATGCCTGGCACCACTTCCACCATACTGTAACCCCTGGCACCACTACCACCACACTGCCACATCTGGCACCACCACCACACTGCTACCCCTGGCACCACCACCACACTGCCACCCCTGGCACCACCACCACACTGCCACGCCTGGGACCACCACCACACTGCCACCCCTGGCACCACCACCACACTGCCACCCCTGGCACCACTACCACCATAGTGCCACCCCTGGCTCCACTACCACCGCACTGCCACCCCTGGCACCATCACAACACTGCCACCCCTGGCACCACCACCACCACACTCCCACCCCTGGCCCCATCACAACACTGCCACCCCTTGCACCACCACAACCACACTGCATCCCCTGGCACCACCACCACACTGCCACCCCTGGCACCACCACCACACTGCTACCCCTGGCACCACCACCACCACCACACTGCTACCCCTGGCACCACCACCACCACCACACTGCTACCCCTGGCACCACCACCACACTGCCACCCCTGGCACCACCACCACGTTGCCACCCCTGGCACCACCACCACACTGCCACCCCGGGCACCACCACCACACTGCCACCCCTGGCACCACCACCACACTGCCACCCCCGGCACCACTACCACCATACTGCCACCCCTGGCTCCACTACCACCGCACTGCCACCCCTGGTACCACCACCACCACACTGCCACCCCTGGCACCATCACAACACTGCCACCCCTTGTACAACCACCACCACACTGCCACCCCTGGCACCACCATCACACTGCCACCCCTGGCACCACCACCACCACCACACTGCCACCCCTGGCACCACCACCACACTGCCACCCCTGGCATCACCACCACACTGCCACCCCTGGCACCATCACAACACTGCCACCCATGGCACCACCACCACCACAGTGCCACCCTGGCACCACCATCACACTACCGCCCCTGGCACCACCACCACCACCACACTGCCACCCCTGGCACCACCACCACCACAATGACACCACTGGCACCACCACCACCACACTGCCACCCCTGGCACCACCACCACACTGCCACCCCTGGCACCACCACCACACTGCCACCCCTGGCACCACAACTACCATACTGCAACCCCTGGCACCACTACCACCGCACTGCTACCCCTGGAACCACCACCACCACACTGCCACCCCTGGCACCACCACCACCACCACACTGCCACCCCTGGCACCATCACAACACTGTCACCCCTGGCACCACCACCCCCACACTGCCACCCCTGGCACCACTATCACACTGCCACCCCTGGCACCACCACCACCACCACCACACTGCCGCCCCTGGCACCGCCACCACCACCACACTACCTCCCCTGGCACCACCACCACCACCACACTGCCACCCCTGGCACCACCACACTGCCGCCCCTGGCACTACCACCACCTCACTGCCACCCCTAGCACCACCACTACCACACTGCCACCCCTGGCACCACTACCACACTGCCGCCCCTGGCACCACCACCACCACACGTCCGCCCCTGGCACCACCACCACACTGCCGCCCCTGGCACCACCACCCCCACACTGCCACCCCTGGCACCACCACCACCACATTGCCACCCCTGGCACCACCACCACACTGCCACCCCTGGCACCACCACCTCCACACTGGCACCCCTGGCACCACCACCACACTGCCACCCCTGGCACCACCACCACCACACTGCTACCCCTGGCACCACCACCACCACACTGCCACTCCTTGCACCACCACCACACTGCCACCCCTGGCATCACCACCACACTGCCACCCCTGGCACCATCACAACACTGCCACCCATGGCACCACCATCACACTGCCGCTGCGTCTGGCACCACCATCACCACCACCACACTGCCACCCCCTGGCACCACCGCCACCACCACACTGGCACCCCTGGCACCACCACCATACTGCCACCCCTGCTACCACCACCACACTGCCACCCCTGGCACCACTACCACACTGCCACCCCTGGCACTACTACCACCATACTGCCACCCCTGGCACCACTACCACCGCACTGCAACCCCTGGCACCACCACCACCACACTACCACCACTGGCACCATCACAACACTGCCACCCCTGGCACCACCACCACCACACTGCCACCCCTGGCACCACCATCACACTGCCACCCCTTGCACCACCACCACCACCACACTGCCGCCCGTGGCACCACCACCACCACCACACTGTCACCCCTGGCACCACCACCACCACACTGCCACCCCTGGCACCACCATCACAACCACACTGCCACCCCTGACACCACCACCACCACCACACTGCCGCCCCTAGCACCACCACCACCACACTGCCGCCCCTGGCACCACCACCACCACACTGGAACCCCTGGCACAACCACCACCACACTGCCACTCCTGGCACCACCACCACACTGCCACACCTGGCACCACCACCACACTGCCACCCCTGGCACCATCACAACAACACTGCCTCCCCTGGCACCACCACCACCACACTGCCACCCCTGGCACCACCATCACACTGCCGCCCCTGGCACCACCACCACCACCACACTGCCACCCTTGTCATCACCACCACCACACTGCCACCCCCTGGCACCACCACCACCACCACACTGCAACCCCTGGCACCACCACCACACTGCCACCCCTGCAACCACCACCACACTGCCACCCCTGGCACCACCACCACACTGCCACCCCTGGCACCACTACCACCATACTGCCACCTCTGGCACCACTAGCATCGCACTGCCACCCCTGGCACCACCACCACCACACTGCCACTCCTGGAACCACGACCACCAAACTGCCACCCCTGGCACCATCACAACACTGCCACCCCTGGCAGCACCACCACCACACTGCCACCCCTGGCACCACCATCACACTGCTACTCCTGGCACTACCACCACCTCCACACTGCCACCCCTGGCACCACCACCACACTGTCACCCCTGCCACCACCACCACACTGCCACCCCTGGCACCACCACCACACTGCCACCCCTGGCACCACTACCACCATACTGCCTCCCCTGGTACCACTACCACCGCACTGCCACCCCTGGCACCACGACCACCACACTGCCACCCCTGGCACCACGACCACCACACTGCCACCCCTGGCACCATCACAACACTGCCACCCCTGGCACCACCTCCACCACACTGCCACCTCTGGCACCACCATCACACTGCCACCCCTGGCACCACCACCACCACCTCACTGCCGCCCCTGGAACCATTATTACACTGCCACCCCTGGCACCACCACCACCACCACACTGCCGCCCCAGGCACCACCAGTACACTGCCGCCGGTGACACCACCACCACCACTCTGCCACACCTGGCACCACCACCACCACACTGCCACCCCTGGCACCACCACCACCACCACACTGCCGCCCCTGGCACCACCACCACCACACTGCCACCCCTGGCACCACCACCACCACACTGCCACCCCTGGCACCACCACCACACTGCCGCCCTTGGCACCACCACCACACTGCCACCCCTGGCACGACCACCACCACACTGCCGCCCCTGGCACCACCACCACCACACTGCCACACCTGGCACCACCACCACCACACTGCCACCCCTGGCACCACCACCACCACCACACTGCCGCCCCTGGCACCACCACACTGCCGCCCCTGGCACCACCACCACCACCACACTGCCACCCCTGGCACCACCACCACCACCACACTGCCACCCCTGGCACCACCACCACCACACTGCCACCCCTGGCACCACCACCACCACACTGCCACCCCTGGCACCACCACCACACTGCCACCCCTGGCACCACCTGTTGTAATCCACAAGTTAGTACGAATTATTAGCTAGAGGATCATTACTACAACACTTAACGAATGATGATTGGAAGTACATGTAAGTAGACAGACTATGGATCACATATCTAAGAAAGGTCAATGGATTAAGACCGAAGCTGTTTAGCCAAATTAATAATTCCTGGAAAGAGGAATTATTCTTCATCAGGCTTCTAGGATCAAGGTTACCGCTCTAGGGATAAGGTTAATCGGATTATACCTTCCTTGAGAGGCGGGGTGAAATGATGAGGCCATGGCTGACTGGAGTCAGTCTTGTTGTGGGAGTTGAACTGGCAAGTCCTCCAAGGTCTCCGTTTGTGGCAGCAGCGAAGTGTAGCAGACAGCTATGCGAGAACCTGATGTGATCTTAGTGACCAAGTTTAGTCTGCAGTATGTGAGTATTGAATGAAAGACTAACCGGGTGTGGAGCGTTGTAGTAATCATTCCGTATTAGGGACTTAGGCGGAAGTTACGAGTGCGGGTGGTGATCGCGGAGGTCAGGTGGTCTATGGGTATTGGAAGTGTATTGACCTAATAGAGTATGTTAATATGTATTTATTTGTCAGAGTCTATTCTTTGTAATTAAATGACAAAACCCGACGGCCTTTAAATACCTTCCATATGTTCATTCATTGTGTTCCAGTACAAACCTAGTGGTACGCCTCAAGGGTCTGGTGTGTAGGAGTACACGGTGGTAGTAACGGTTGCTGAGGCAAGGTGTTATGTGTTGTGTAATTGCTGTGTTCGGAATGAACCGGGGAGCAGCGTCACGACATATTTGGTGGCAGCGCAAACAGGATTTGGAACACTGTGCGAGATGAAGGAAGTGTGTTACTGGTTTAGTTGGTGAGGGAATGTTCGGGAATTGAAAGACGTTGGGTTGTGTTCAGGACGGTGGATATTGGAGTGAGGAAGGGAAGGTGCGTGGGCCAGGGAGTGGCCATAGTGGGGTGTAGGGCCAAGGTGTGTGGCCAAGTGGAGTGGCCACGTTGTGTGGCAGGGAAAAGTCCCCTAAGGGGTGGAAACAGTAGAAACAGAAACAGGGAACTGATAAGTGACGTTGTTAATGGTGGCTTAAAATTATAAGTGATTCTAGTGAGATTACGGGAATAAGGAATAAGACCAAGTAAGGTTACTGTACGTCAAAGCGTCAAGCTGGTTCATACACGAGCACATAAGGAGCGAGTAGCCATGACGGGTACGGGTAGTAATAGGGGCGCCAGTGGCCAGGCCACGAGTAATGTCGGTCAGGGTGAGAGTGGTGATAACACGGCGGCGTTGCTTACGGCGCAGGCGGCAGCGTCAGAGACAATAGGACAGGTTGCACAGTGGTTGAAAAATGTGTTGAGCACGCATGAGACGACTAATGCAGGACCTAAGGTATATGGAGACATACCCACGTTTTGGGGCGCCAAACGGGATTCGAAAGGTCAGTTACTGACGGATATTAGAACATTTTTCTTTGCTCTAGAGAAGGCGACTAGTGTGGGGTCATGGTCGGATCAGGCAAAGATTGCATTGGCATATTCCAAGGTGAAAGGTGAAGCAAAGACCCTGCTCAACTCGGCGGAAATTAGAGAAATAAATAGTTATAGCGAGTTTAAGCAGGAGCTGTTAGATCATTACGATGTGCAGCACGATGCAGTAGAACTAAAGGCTTAGTTAGCTGCACTTAAACGAGAACCAGGGGAACAATTAAGGGCGTTTGGCCATAGAATAAGACTCTTGGGTGATGTGATTGAGCGGACGGAAACGCAGTTCACGGGGGTAGTAAGAGATTCTATGCAACGGAGTGTTTTTTTCGGTGCATTACCGCGGGAAAGTGCGTTACACTGCAGGGAAGCTAAGTCTTTTAAGGAAGCGGTGAAACATGCAGTGTTTTGGGCGGAGAATAGCCCGACACATAAACTGACAGAGGATGACATTTTCAAGGAAGTGTCCCCTAAGGAACAGGCAAATCTTGCAGACACGCAAGAGAGACAGGCTCAGCTCTGGGCCCCAGTAGCTCAGCCAGTGGAGGATGGACCCGCGGCGGGGGTCACACATTCCAAGGGCAAGGGGCGAGGTGCTACTCGACGTAACAATAATAAGGGCTGGGAGCCAAAGGTGTTCCAGGGACACAATACGAGTGGGGTGTCGTGGGGACCCCATCAGGGAACTCTTGGGGAGCGAGGAGGCTATAATCAAGGGGCACGTGGAGGCAGGTTCACTCCTGCTCCACCACGATACACGCCTGCTCAGGGAGCAACAGGAATGTACCATCAGAACCAGGGTACCGGTAGAGGGTATCCCCGGGGAACGGGGTACACTGCAGGTAAACACGAGCCAGAACGACCTAAGCAGACCAAAGTGTGTAAGCTGTGTGGTGACGGTAGTCACTTGGCCTGGCAGTGTAAGCTTTTTGTTCCGCCTAATTACCCAGTGTGTACAGTAGGGGGTGGCGGACAGTGGTTGTGTACCGTCGGGTCGGGTCATCCCATAAAGGTGCATTTACGGTTAAAGGGCACTATCTATACAGCCTTGGTGGACACCGGTGCTTCCGTGTCCATCATGAGTCGTAGCGTGTTAGGATCAGACGTCAGGCTGGTACCTAACAACAGGAGATTAACGGCGGTGGGGGATAATGCGTTGCGGGTGTTGGGAGAGACAACTGTGGATTTCCAGCTAGAAGATAGATGGTTTAAACATAGTTTTGTAGTAATACAGGATATAGGGCTGAAACATACCAACATTATCCTGGGAATTGATTTCCTCGAAAAATACTCATGTACCATAGCGTTCAGCGCAAGGGGGAATAAATTGGTATGTCGGGGTCAAGCGGTAGACGTTAACAAGGTGAGGAGTAGAGAAGGAGTAGCAGTAGTGAGGGGTAACTGTGGTAACTCGGCTGGGGACCAGAATATACAGTGGGCAGTCACGGTACCCAAGGATGTCACCATTCCGGGAGAAGCATCCTTAGTGATTAAAATGGCATGTAAAGCCAAGGGAGTAGACGTTGTGCAAATTGAGCCACTGGATAATCCAGCAGGGTTGGTAATAATGGAGACTATTGAAGACATAAATGAAGGGGTAATTCGGTTGAGGGGTTTTAATCCCTCTCGGTGGCCAGTCACCTTGAGTAAGCATGCACAGATAGCGTGGGGGCACCCTGTGGAGGAGATTATTGCAGCCATGTCAGTAAGTCAGAGTGAGGGCGATGAGGACAGAATGGATAAATTAATGGGAATAGTGGATAGGATGTCCATGGAAAGGGAGGTTAAGGAAGCCTTAAGGGGCTTAGTAAGGGAGTTCCCGGATGTTTTTGCGTTGAGGGGGGAACCCCCAGGGTGCATTACTCAAGGAGCACATAGGATTGACGTAGAGGGCGCACATCCAGTATATACGAGAGCATATAGCATACCAGTGGCACACCAGAGGGAGGTGAAAGAGGAGATAAGCCAGCTAAGAGATCATGATATCATTGAACCATCCAGTTCACCGTGGCACAGCCCTCTCGTAGTAGTCAGGAAAAAGAATGGGGGAGTGAGGTTATGTGTAGATTTCCGCAGAATAAACAAGCTGACGAAAGACGAAGCATACCCATTACCTAACATACAGGACACATTGACACACTTGAAGGGTACACAATATTTTACCACATTAGACCTACTCAGTGGGTATCACCAGATACCGCTGGAGGAAGAGTCGAGGGAAATCACAGCGTTTAGTGCGTGCAACGAGCTCTGGCAATATAAACGACTTCCTTTCGGGTTGAAGTCAGCACCTGCTGTGTTCAGTAGGCTAATGATGAGTGTATTATCGGGGTTGATAGGTCCCACAGCGTTGCTGTACCTCGATGACGTAATCGTGCTGGGAAAGTCATTAGAGGAGCACATGCATAATTTGAGGAAACTCTTGCTAAGGCTGAGGTCACACAACCTCAAAGTGAATTTCGAAAAATGCAGTTTTTTTGGAGAATCGGTAACATTCCTGGGTCATACAGTGGGCCGGATGGGTATCAGTCCATTGCCAGATAAAACCAGGGATATTCAAGAGTTCCCAGTTCCACAGAACAAGAAAGAGTGCAAATCTTTCCTGGGGTTGGTTAGCTATTATCGGCGATTTATTAAAGATTTTTCAAAAATTGCAAGACCATTACATCAGATCAGTGGACTTGCAGAGTTCGTGTGGGGGAAGGAACCACAGCAGGCGTTCCAGGTACTGAGGGCTGCTGTCAGCTCTCGCAGTATCTTGGCGCACCCAGATTTAGCAAACCGTTTCTGGTGTATGCGGATGCTTCTGGCGCAGCGATAGGTGGTGTGGTAGCTCAGGTGGATGAGCGAGGACGGGAGCGTCCCATTGCATTTTGTTCACGAGTACTATGTCCTGCAGAGAGGAACTATAGTACGATTGAGAGGGAAGCGCTAGCGATCACATTCATATTACAACGGAACCGGTACATCTTGCTTGGACATGAAATTTGGCTCAGAAGCGATCACAAACCCCTTAAGTATGTGTTCGAGTACAAGGAGCCTTGTCAGCGACTGGCACGGTGGGTTACCTCGCTCTCAGAGTTTAACATTACAAACTTTGAACATGTTCCAGGGAAAAGCAATGTGGTCGCTGACGCGTTGTCAAGGTGTCACAATGTAGCAGTGGTGAGTGAAAGGGGGGAGGAAGATGTGTCGTGGAATGTGAGGGAGTTGATACGGAGTCAGGAAGGTCACCCCCTGTTAGGTTAGGGGGAGGTAAGGAAGTTTTTGAGGGGTCAGCGTGCGGAGTTGAGGAAGTCACTTCCAGCACCAGTGGATGAGTTTGTGGTTGAAGATGAGGTGTTGTATCATCTTGGTAGGGTCTCGGGTATACGGTCTGAACCAGTATACCAGGCAGTCTTGACACCGGAGTTCCAGAGGACTGCAATGTATCTGTGTCATAACATCCCAGCAGCAGGCCATGGAGGGGGGTCCAAGACGTTGCAGAGGGCACGTCAAAGGTTCTATTGGCCATCCATGGGTAAAGATATCAAGGTCTATGTAGCCTCTTGTGACAGTTGTCTGAGGTACAAGGCACATAGGTTGGGGGCGGAACCTTTGCGTAGGTGGCCAGAGGTGAGTACTCCCTTCGAGAGAGTACACATAGTTCTCATTGGGCCGCTACCACAAGCTCATTCAGGGGCGAGGTACATATTTGTAGCAGTGGATGCACTCACACGGTTCACTGTGGTGAGTGCACTCCGTTCTAAGTCGGCAGAGGATGTGACCCAGGCCATGGTGGAAAGTGTGGTAACCAGGTTTGGGGCTCCTCAACAAGTTGTGTCAGACCAAGGGTCAGAGTTTATCAATCAAGTATTTTAAAGCATCGCGAGTGTGTATCAATTCAAACATACCCCAGTGCTGGCATATCGACCATCGGCGAATGGTTTGGTTGAAAGACACAATGCTGAAGTAATCAGTATTCTGCGGCATTTGGCTGCAGATGATGTGCTTGCATGGGATCAGAGTTTGTCGATGGTGGAGTCGGCGCTCAACACGGCGTTCAATAGGTCGGTGGGAGAAACCCCGCATTTTTTGTTGCATGGGTTCGATCCCCGACTTCCGTTCACGACGTTCACAAGCAAGCAACCGGCATGCTATGCGTTAGACTTCAAAAGTGTTGTCTGTAGGCGAGCAACCAAGGCATTTGACTTGGTGAAACTACATTTAAGAAAGTCGACAGAGGTAGCAGAGGCATATTATAATGCACGGAACAAGGTCCAAGCAAAGGTGATCAATGAAGGTGATAGGGTATTCGTGAAGCAGATGCACGCTCAGGCAGAAAGTAAGTTGGCACCCAAGTTTGTGGGGCCATGTCGGGTAATTAGCAAAAAGAATGCAGAAGTGAAGGTTAAGGTGCTAAACACAGGGCATGTGTTCTCCTGTCACCCAGACCGCGTCTATACACTGACCGGTCAGGTAAGTGAGGAGCCATACCCGACGGAGAGTGTGCCAGGGGAGAGCACACCAGCGGCTGAGAACATAGGTAGGGGTACGAGGAGTTGGCAATCAAGGGTAGATAACACAGAACAGCCTTCGTAGGACCGGGGACAAGGTCCACAGGCGACGGTGACACATCGCTATCCGACCCGCTCTCGTGGGGTCATGAACACAGAAGGAGCATAGTATGTACTGTAGAGTAGTGCATGGCCATGGTAGTTTTTGTAGAGTGTGGGGTAGTGTGTAGAGTGCGGTGTTGAGTGGTGCATGGGCATGGTAGTTTTGTAGAGTGTGGGGTAGTGTGTAGAGTGTGGTGTTGAGTGGTGCATGGGCATGGTAGTTTTGTAGAGTGTGGGGTAGTGTGTAGAGTGCGGTGTTGAGTGGTGCATGGGCATGGTAGTTTTGTAGAGTGTGGGGTAGTGTGTAGAGTGCGGTGTTGAGTGGTGCATGGGCATGGTAGTTTTGTAGAGTGTGGGGTAGTGTGTAGAGTAGCATGTGTAGTGGGTGGTGTAGTGTTGTGGCGTTTGGACGCCTGGTAGGGAGTGTGGTGTTGTGGAGTGCATAGCGGCACAGGAGGCCAGGTGGTGGTGGGTACGGTGAGTATCGGTGTAATGAGGTCAGGTCCGTCAGGACGCAGAGCCTGGCTGTTGAGAGACGTGGTGTTATAATGAGGTCATCAGTGGTTGGGTTGACCAGAGGTGATGGTGTGTCGGAGTGGGTAAGTCTTATGGATAAGATTATAATTGTGGGGACCGACCTGTGAGATTTATATTTATTTAATTTATATGAATTTATATTTACGTTAATTTATATACTTCGATAGCAATTTGTATAATGATAAGTGGACTGTATTTCTGCAATAATCTCATAATCTCACAAATCGATCCTCTACACATTAGGGGGGGGGGTTTATATTAATTAAATATATATGCAGCCAATCAAACTACAGTATTAACTACATACATTGAAAAGGTTCCTTATCTTATAGTACAGCAGGTTAGTCCACCAGGTATAACTAGGGTGTAGACACCAAATTATCCTCTTTGAGGTAGCTTCCATCACCCAGTAACTGGTGCACAAAGTCTTCCTCGTCTTGACCTGTCAAAAGGGCGCTAACTGTGAAGCCAGGTTCTATATATGACAAGCTATATCAGAGAAAACACTATACATGGAACCTTAAAGACCTGGCTTAATTACCTTTAGTTTAAGGCTTCCACGTGCTCTAACCGGTTCACCCTATATAATGACATTAATGGCCATAAATGAAAGATACATGGGTTTCGGAAAGAACACTTAACTTGAATTTGTTGACAGCGTGTGATAATGGTACACCTTTGGTTTCCATAACACTTCGTCCAAGTAAAATTAACAGGAGCCGTATTTGCTCCTGTGAGCCTCTGGTCTAGTATCAACAATGGCTGCCCTCCTTCCTCTCTCTGACGCCTGGCTTACATTGTCCACATGACAGAAAGTGATAGAAGGGTCACATTTACTCTACTTTAATATTGATAATTAAGTTAATTTATATGAGATGTTTTATGATGGTAAAGTCCAAAGACTAATGTATTTAAGAATAATTCCCAGCAGAATAGCTGGTGAATTATAATAGTATGTGGTGATGATATCCCGTTTTCTTTAGACGGTAATTCCACTACAAGTTACGTTTTCTATAGGTTACTTGTTGGTAATACAGCTATTATCTGTCTGTATGATATATTAAATGGTGTCGGATTTTCCGACATAATTCCCCAGGGGCTGCTCACGGGTCGAAGTCCTATTTAGAACAGACGAACACCGATACTCCTCCTTCGGATTATTAGATTAATTTGATGTTAGTAGTTAGTAATCACACATTTGTGTGTCTGTTCGTACAGGACGAATGTCCCGTACTAGAGTTGCAGGGGTTAGAAGTCTAATGCGATTTCATTTCCCTGTCAACTCTTGAAAGGCTAATATTCAAGCCTAATTACATATTATTTAACCCAGAAGACTGAATGTGATCAAGTACTACAGTCAAGTATGATTCAGGGACTGCAGTGAGATCAGTGACATTAGATATAACTTGAAGTTTGTTCAGGTAACTGGTCACTGATATATAAACACTGAGGCCCATGGAATACATCTTGATTAAATAATAAATGTATCAAATCAGTCATCAGATTTATTGGGGTTTAATTTAGTTAATTGATTCAGAAGATTGAATAGCTCATCATTAAAGTAAAGTATGGTTCTGAGACTGCAGTGGGTTCAGTGACATTGGTCGCAGTGACTTGTAGCTGTTTTAGGCTACTGTTCACTGATTTGCCACTGAGGCCTCATGAACTCATCTTCAGCTTTAAATGATGATACTAACATCAACCTCTGTTACTATAGTCAGCTGTAATCTCCTTAGTATAATGCTACTGGAGAAATATAATCAGCTGACAAATTTAGATTTCTATTGGTATTGTTTATCTGCAGGCATAGGTCTCCTCAGGCTTGATACTGGGCCTGAGAGTAATTTACCTCCTGCAGAGTTTAACATGGTTATACCCTGATATTTAGTAGGGCTACCGATGAATCGATGACAATAGTCTGTCCCTACAAGGAGACCGAAGTCGGTGAGGTGATCAGACTTAATATTATCTGCCAATTTTATTCCTCTATTTCTCAGGAATTTGGCTGTTGCTCTCAGACCTTGAACTTGTAGGTCTACTGGTATTTTGTCCACCACAATGGCTTGTACTCGACAGACGTACCTGCCTAAACGTACTGATGGTTGTACCACCTGGTAGACTTGAGGTCCTGCATCTGTTACAAACCCTGAGATGTTGAATGACGTCTGGGCTACAGGCCTTAATTGTAGTTCATCTGCCAACTTTTTAGTGACATATGTTCTCTGGGATCCTTGGTCAAACAACCCACGGGTATGGACCTTGGCCCTCTTATTCAGGATGGTAATTTGGGCAGTAGGCAAAGTCGTATTACCTTTAGACTTTGCCGATTGGACACTCTTTGTTTGTTGCACCTTGCAGTACTGTACTGTGGTGGGAATGCTATCTTCCACCTTGGGGTTTGGAGACGTTGTTTTGGTGTCTCTGCACAATGCTGCATGGTGCTGACCTTTGTTACACCTATTACAGGTGTGTAATTGGGTATCACAGTCGTTGATGTTATGTTTCCTGAGGCACCTCGTGCAATGTTGCAAATCTTTGAGTCGCTCAACACGGGCGTCACTATCAGGAAAATTAGAGCAGTGGTACATTGAATGTTTCTCATTGCAGAACAAACATGTTCCATAGCTTCCAGTACCCTTTGGTGTCACGTTCTTGGATGACACAGTAACTATAGGCTTGGAGGGTCCCACTGCATATACGCCCACACTGCCACTGTTCCACTTTGGTGTTGAATTATATTGTCTAGATTGATTTGGAGTACCTTTGGTACTCTGTGGTTTACTATTATTGGTTTCTGAGGGTTTACTTGGTGGTTTTAATTTGTCATGTGTTCGTAATTGATGAACTACTGACTTTAAACCTTCAGATATTTCATTCATAGATAAGATGCTTTTATTGTAATGAGCACTCATTTGTCTCAATATGTCCCTAGGTATTTTCTCCTGGACAATTATTTTCAAGACCCACTCAGCCCCGTTTGTATCTGCTGTCAGGCTGAGGGCATTGATCAATGATTCTACCTCCAGCTTGAAGACTTGGAGTGAATCAGCTGAAGCCTCCGGTGGGGGTAAATGCAACAGCTCATGAACTAAATGTGATGTTCTTACTTCTGGATCAGCATAATTATCCTTGAGGAGTTTTACTGCCAGATCATAGCCGTCATTAGTTAATCTCAGATGGGATACTACTGTTTTAGCCTCACCTGATAATTGGCCTTGCAAATAAGAGAATTTACTACTCTTTGGTAAAGATTGTTTTGAGTCTACAAGGTCAACGAATTTGTTCCAAAATTCGTCCCAATCTTCCTCATCTTTTCCTGAGAAAGTGGGTAAATTAATTGGAGGGAGTCGAGCTTCTGCTTGACTCGTATTAGATGCAACTGTTGTTGTTGTTGTTGTTGCCTTGTTCTGGGCAATTAATTTGACATAAGGCTGTAACGTGGCCTGAGTGTGATCTTCATAATTCGCAAGATCAACCATAATGTCGTCTATTTCTGTTTCTGATAAATTGGTGTTGGCAAGTTCAGCCACATATGTTGCTATTTGACATTTGATTTGCTCAAATTTACCTGCAGCTGCTTGATAATAGCTTTCCAGGTCAGCATAATCAACTTGAGATTGTTGTGACAAATCTTCACATTTCTTGATCTGTCTTGTTAAGTGGCCTTTAAGACCTGCAAGGGTTCTTTTCATTCTCCCTGCATTATCCATACTGGCTAGTTGGTGAAGCCTTGTGGGACTTGTACTTGGGCTGCTCATAATACTGAACAAACACTAATGGTAGCCTAGGGTAAATTCTGCACTCACTAGGCAATAATCCTACCTCTACTAGAGGTTAGCACTTAAAATTAATACACATTATATATATACAATCATACACACTAATGATTTGAGTGATAAACCAATGTCACTGGAAGTACCTTTAGGTTAGCTCTTCTATATCACCCTAGGATGGAATAGACACTAATTAATCACTCAAAGGTGTAATGATCATAAGTAAATTATTATATATACAACTCAACTCGAGTTGATAAAAATTACACCCAAAATAGGGTCTGGACCATTCATTAATGGTGTTAGGTTATTCAATATAGTACAACTGACTATGGTAATAATGGGACTAGGATGAACAATAATAGTTCAACTAGTCAATGTTAAATATCCTACCCTGTTGTGGGTTGGCAATTAGTAAATATTATACTGTGATCACTAGTGCAATATATATTAAATAATTCTCTATTTTGGAGAAATAATATATACAATTATTGGTAATAGCCTCTTAATTAGCCTCTATGAAACTTCTAATATTATCTAGAAGTATTAAATATTATTAGTGACCTCACGAAATAAAGTCCACAAAATTCGTAGATAATCTCTCGCGAAATTTAACACCACGAAATCCGTGAACAATCATCGCGACACAGTCACTAATTTGGCTGGCTTCAATATTAGCGCTGTCATTTCACGAAATAACACGCCACCAAATCTGTGGGTGTGCATGAAACCGCTGACGAGGCTGAACTCAGTTGAGCGGGGCTCGTGAGCTCGCACGAGGCAACGCCGCCGTCTTTGACTGCTGGCTTTGTTTAAATCACACTGCACTAGTTTATTTAATGAATCCACTGGTTAACTGGTTCATCCGGTACTAAGATGACCAAATGTGGGTTCAAAGGATCAAATAATCCGTCATCCGGTTCGAAGATGACCAAATAATGTGGGGACCGACCTGTGAGATTTATATTTATTTAATTTATATGAATTTATATTTACGTTAATTTATATACTTCGATAGCAATTTGTATAATGATAAGTGGACTGTATTTCTGCAATAATCTCATAATCTCACAAATCGATCCTCTACACATTAGGGGGGGGTTTATATTAATTAAATATATATGCAGCCAATCAAACTACAGTATTAACTACATACATTGAAAAGGTTCCTTATCTTATAGTACAGCAGGTTAGTCCACCAGGTATAACTAGGGTGTAGACACCAAATTATCCTCTTTGAGGTAGCTTCCATCACCCAGTAACTGGTGCACAAAGCATATGCTTCCTCGTCTTGACCTGTCAAAAGGGCGCTAACTGTGAAGCCAGGTTCTATATATGACAAGCTATATCAGAGAAAACACTATACATGGAACCTTAAAGACCTGGCTTAATTACCTTTAGTTTGAGGCTTCCACGTGCTCTAACCGGGTCACCCTATATAATGACATTAATGGCCATAAATGAAAGATACTGGGTTTCGGAAAGAACACTTAACTTGATTTGTTGACAGCGTGTTGAAAATGGTACACCTTTGGTTTCCATAACACTACGTCCAAGTAAAATTAACAGGAGCCGTATTTGCTCCTGTGAGCCTCTGGTCTAGTATCAACAATGGCTGCCCCTTCCTCACCCTGACGCCTGGCTTACATTGTCCACATGACAGAAAGTGATAGAAGGGTCACATTTACTCTACTTTAATATTGATAATTAAGTTAATTTATATGAGATGTTTTATGATGGTAAAGTCCAAAGACTAATGTATTAAAGAATAATTCCCAGCAGAATAGCTGGTGAATTATAATAGTATGTGGTGATGATATCCCGTTTTCTTTAGACGGTAATTCCACTACAAGTTACGTTTTCTATGGGTAACTTGTTGGTAATACACAGCAATTATTATCTGTCTGTATGATATATTAAATGGTGTCGGATTTTCCGAAATGTGCTACAGCTGTGGTGAGCACAGCAAGGAAGGATGACCAGAGAGCTGTGAGGTATCTACAGCGTTCTGGGATTGGTGCCCTGGAACGAGACGTCAGCACAGACCCGAGGGAACATGACCCTGGGGTAGGAATCTCCGTTGCTCGGGAGGCCAGGATCACGTTAGCTCAGAGCAACGATGGGACATTGACAACATTCACCAGGCTGGACAGCCTGGGTTTTGTCTGGGACATGGAGGATCTATGACCTAGCAACCATGGGACACGAAGACAAGAGAAGTGATGCTGCCAATTGTGGAGGAGGCCAGTGAAACATTGTGTGATCATTGTAAGCCCTTATGTCAACAGTACAGGGCAAGATGTTAAATTATAATTACCTTGTTACTAAGGATGAAGAACCTTAGATATATATGTGTTGTGTATTTATTAATGACTAGTGTCATTTCTGTATAAGTGCCAGCATTCTGGTCCAGGTAATTTTATGGTTATGTTTGTATGTAATTATATGTCAGCAGTTTAGGTATATGTGCATTGTTGGAGATGGGAAAAATTATTACAGACTATTTTACCTGTGCTATGATGTGAATATAATGTATATGTTGGAGAAGTGTTGTGAGTCATGTCGGGGAAAATTTTAATTTATTTCATCGTGTGTATGATGAACTTATTGGATGATTTTTTAGTTGTACACATATGGTGGGTGCATCCTCCAGGTCCTTGCACTAATGGAACCATTGCAATGATGCATATGGGGACATATGCGTGTTTAAGGAGGGGAGTGGTGTTGTAATCCACGAGTTAATAGGAATTATTAGCTAGAGGATCATTACTACAACACTTAGCGAATGATGATTGGAAGTACATGTAAGTAGACAGACTATGGATCACATATCTAAGAAAGGTCAATGGATTAAGACCGAAGCTGTTTAGCCAAATTAATAATTCCTGGAAAGAGGAATTATTCTTCGTCAGGCTTCTAGGATCAAGGTTACCGCTCTAGGGATAAGGTTAATCGGATTATACCTTCCTTGAGAGGCGGGGTGAAATGTTTGAGGCCATGGCTGACTGGAGCCAGTCTTGTTGTGGGAGTTGAACTGGCAAGTCCTCCGAGGTCATCGTTTGCGGCAGCAGCGAAGTGTAGCAGACAGCTATGTGAGAACCTGATGTGATCTTAGTGACCAAGTTAAGTCTGCAGTATGTGAGTATTGAATGAAAGACTAACCGGGTGTGGAGCATTGTAGTAATCATTCCGTATTAGGGACTTAGGCGGAAGTTACGAGTGCGGGTGGTGATCGCGGAGGTCAGGTGGTCTATGGGTATTGGAAGTGTATTGACCTAATAGAGTATGTTAATATGTATTTATTTGTCAGAGTCTATTCTTTGTAATTAAATGACAAAACCCGACGGCCTTTAAATACCTTCCATATGTTCATTCATTGTGTTCCAGTACAAACCGAGTGGTACGCCTCAAGGGTCTGGTGTGTGTAGGAGTATAGGTGGTAGTAACGGTTGCTGAGGCAAGGTGTTATGTGTTGTGTATTCGCTGTGTTCGGAATGAACCGGGGAGCAGCGTCACGACACACCACCACCACACTGGCACCCCTGGCACCACCACCACCACACTGCCACCTCTGGCACCACCACCACCACACTGCCACCCCTGGCACCACCACCACCCCCACACTGCCGCCCCTGGCACCACCACCACCACCACACTGCCGCCCCTGGCACCACCACCACCACCACACTGCCACCCCTGGCACCACCACCACCACACTGCCACCCCTGGCACCACCACCACACTGCCGCCCCTGGCACCACCACCCTCACACTGCTACCCCTGGCACCACCACCACCACACTGCCACCCCTGGCACCACCACCACACTGCCACCCCTGGCACCACCACCACACTGCCACCCTTGGCACCACCACCATCACACTTCCACCCCAGGCACCACCACCACCACACTGCCACCCCTGGATCCACCACCACACTCCCACCCCTGGCACCACCACCACCACCACACTACCACCCCTGGCACCACCACCACCACACTGCCACCCCTGGCACCACCACATTGCCACCCCTGGCACCACCACCTCCACCGCACTGCCACCCCTGGCACTACCACCACCACCACACTGCCACCCCTGGCACCAACACGACCACACTGCCACCCCTGGCACCACCACCACCACACTGCTACCCCTGGCACCATCACAACACTGCCACCCCTGGCACCACTACCACCACACTGCCACCCCTGGCACCACCACCCCCACACTGCCACCCCTGGCACCACCACACTGCCTCTCCTAGCACCACCACCACCACACTGCCACCCCTGGCACCACCACCACACTGCCACCTATGGCACCACCACCACTACACTGCCACCCCTGGCACCATCGCAACACTGCCACCCCAGGCACCACCACCACCACACTGCCACCCCTGGCACAACCACCACCACACTTCCACCCCTGGCACCACCACACTGCCACCGCTCGCACCACCACCACCACACTTCCACCGCTGGCACCACCACCACCACACTGCCACCCCTGGCACCACCACCACACTGCCACCTCTGGCACCACCACCACCACATTGCCACCCATTGGCACCACCACCACCACACTGCCACCCCTGGCACCACCACCACACTGCCACCTCTGGCACCACCACCACCACACTGCCACCCCTGGCACCAACACTCTACTGCCACCCCTGCCACCACTACCACCACTGCCACCCCTGGCACCAATATCACCACTGCCACCCCCGGCACCACCACACTGCCAACCCTGGCACCACCACCATACTGCCACCCCTGGCACCCCACCCTACTGCCACCCCTGGCACCACTACCACCACTGCCACCCATGGCACCACCACCACACTGCAACCCTTGGCACCACCACCACACTGCCACCCCCTGGCACCACCACCACCACCACGTTGCCACCCCTGGCACCACCCCCACCACCACCACACTGCCACCCCTGGCACCACCACCACACTGCAACCCTTAGGACCACCACCACACTCCCACCCCTGACACCACCACCACACTGCCACCCCTGGTACCACCACCACACTGCCACCCCTGGCACCACCACCATACTGCCACTTCTGGCACCACCACCATACTGCCACTCCTGGCACCACCAACACACTGCCACTTCTGGCACCACCACCACACTGCCACCTCTGGCACCACCACCATACTGCCACTCCTGGCACAACAACCACCACTGCCACCCCTGGCACCACCACTACTACTGCCACCACTGGCACCACCACACTGCCACCCCTGGCACCACCACGGCCACCCCTGGCACCACCACACTGCCTCCACTGGCACCACCACCATCAACAACACTGCCACCCCTGGCACCACCACCACACTGCCACCCCTGGCACCACCACCACCAATGCCACCAATGGCACGACCACCACACTTCCAAACGTGGCACCACCACAAATGCCAACAACACCACCACACTGCCACCCCTGGCACGACGACCACCACACTGCCACCCCTGGAACCACCATCGCCACACTGCTACCCCTGGCACCACCACCACCACACTGCCACCTCTGGCACCACAACCACCACACTTCTACCCCTGGCACCACCACCACCACATTGCCACCCACTGGCACCACCACCACACTGTCACCCCTGGCACCACCATCACTACACTGCCACCCCTGGCACCACCACCACACTGCCACCCCTGACACCATTACCACCACACTGCCACCCCTGGCACCACCACCACCACACTGCCACCCCTGGCACCACCACCACCACCACACTTTCACCCCTGGCACCACCACCACCACATTGCCACCCACTGGCACCACCACCACACTGCCACCCCTGGCACCACCCCTACACTGCCACCCTTGGCACCATCACCACCACACTGCCACCCCTGGCACCATCACCACCACACTGCCACCCTTGGCACCACCACCACCACACTGTGTGACGGTGTTCCCCCCCTTATATTTCTCCCACGCCTGCTGTAAGAGTCATGTCCACTTTACCCGAGCGTTCTCTGCGTCGCGGGCATCAGTTTGATATATGTGAGAGAGTGTAGTGTTCTCGAGGTGGCGAGAAATTTGTAAAAAAAGAGTATTTTGGCCTGTGGTGCAGGCCCTTTAGGACGCCAATATGGCGCTGGCCCCTCCGTTTTGCCGCCAAAACTGTGTGACGTCAGTGGCGCCAGATTGGTCACCAACAGCGACGTGGCACAGGGAACCAATGAAAACCTCCCTTGGCAAGTATGACGTCACGAAGGCAGGGGGGTCCAGAGATCGAGCCTCTGGGGCACCACGAGTCTGAGGCGTCTGAGTCACACCAAGGCGGTCGGACGCGCGGTGGGGGGGGGGTCCTGTCAGTTTCCACAGTCTCCGTGGTGTAGTGGTAAGACACTCGCCGGGCGTTCCGCGAGCGCTATGTCATGGGTTCGTATCCTGGCTGGGGAGGATTTACTGGGCGCAATTCCTTAACTGTAGCCTCTGTTTAACGCAACAGTAAAATGTGTACTTAGATGAAAAAACGAATCTTCGCGGCAGGGGATCGTATTCCAGGGACCTGCCTGAAACGCTACGGGTACTAGTGGCTGTACAAGAATGTAACAACTCTTGTATATATCTCAAAAAAAAAAAAAAAGTTGGACAGTTTACCCCGTCTCCGGAGGATTTTATGCATCACCAGTGGTCTGCCAGCACCTGTGGGGTCTTCCTTCATTCATGTGTTGGACCAGAGAGGGAATTAACGGAATATTGAGCAATAAGTGCTCCAGGGACAGGTGTTGTGCTGGTGGAGTCTAGACAGTGACGTATGGGACGTCTGATAGCTTCACAGTGATGACGTAGTGGCCGGGCCAATCCTCCGTGAGGGAATCAGTCTGACACGACACGTCAAGGTGGACGGATGTGTGAAGGTTGGTCCTGTCAGTTTGACAGTTGTAACCCGATCCCGTAGATCTTACCCGTCACCCGTAGTCTGCAAGCACGCCGAGAGGTCTTCCTTCATTCCATGTGTGGACCGAAGAGGGAATTGACGGAATATTGAGCAGCAAGTGCTCCTGGGATAGGTGTTGGACGGGTGTTGAGCAGGTGAAGTCAATGCAGTATCGTCTGGGACGTCTGATAGCTTCACAGTGACGACGTAGCGGCTGGGCCAATCCACTGGGAAGCAGTGAAAGAAGATACTAATTGGGAATCCGTACGACTGCAGCCGAGAAGTAGGTTGGCAGCCGTAGTTGGGAGGAGAAGTCGACAGCCGGGAGACCAACTCCAACCCTACAAGACGTTGAGGAGGAGCACGGACCTGCGGAGGCCAGAGCACGGCGACGACGCGTTTATTTTGGGACGTTGATTGGGTTCTTGGAGGACACATCAGTGTGTGTGTGGGGGCGTTCCCTACACGAGGCGAGAGCCTGGACCAGGAGCTACAATTCGACTCTCACCGGAGGATAGGTGGAAGTAGGTGATTCTAGTTTCCCTCCCAATTCCCCTTTAGTCAGCTATATATTTGGACAGAGTATCCTTCATGTCGTGAGCAAGTCTCACCTAGGTCTATGTCACGTTAAGGCACAGCTGTGCAGAGTGAGGCTGTATAGAGCACTCACAATATTTATTATATATGGTGTGTGCAGGCACCTGGAATTACTGAAGAATTTATTGTGTCGATAATTTCTTTCATGTGACTTTAATATGATAACTTAGAGAGAGAATATATATATATATATATATATATATATATATATATATATATATATATATATATATATATATATATATATATATATATATATATATATATATATATATATATATATATATATATATATATATATATATATATATATATAAGTGTACCAGTTATTGGTGTTAGGCTAAGTGCCCAGTATTTGTATTATTACTATTATTGATATCTATGATTTATCTTTATATATATATATATATATATATATATATATATATATATATATATATATATATATATATATATATATATATATATATATATATATATATATGTCGTACCTAGTAGCCAGAACTCACTTCTCAGCCTACTATGCAAGGCCCGATTCGCCTAATAAGCCAAGTTTTCATGAATTAATGTTTTTTCGTCTACCTAACCTACCTAACCTAACCTAACCTAGCTTTTTTTGGCTACCTAACCTAACCTTACCTATATATATAGGTTAGGTTAGGTTAGGTAGGGTTGGTTAGGTTCGGTCATATATCTACGTTAATTTTAACTCCAATAAAAAAAAATTGACCTCATACGTAGTGAAAAGGGTAGCTTTATCATTTCATAAGAAAAAAATTATAGTAAATATATTAATTCATGAAAACTTGGCTTATTAGGCAAATCGGGCCTTGAATAGTAGGCTGAGAAGTGAGTTCTGGCTACTAGGTACGACATATATATATATATATATATATATATATATATATATATATATATATATATATATATATATATATATATATATATATATATATATATATATATATATATATATATATTATTATTATTTTTGTATCAACCCATGTATATCTTGTAACCATCAAATGCATAATAAAGCACAAAAAATAAAAAAGGAAGGGGGTGGTAGGAGAAAAGCACACAGAAACTGTATTGGAGGGGATCTAAACATTCCCTCTAATGCGTTATGCGTGGTTTCCTCCGAGGCTATGGGTCCCCCTTCTTCCAGCTAGAGGTGGTACTCCCTTATATATATATATATATATATATATATATATATATATATATATATATATATATATATATATATATATATATATATATATATATATATATATATATATATATATATATATATATATATATATATATATATATATATATATATATATATATATATATATATATATATATATATATATATATATATATATATATATATATATATATATATATATATATATATATATATATATATATATATGCGCTTGTGTGTGAATAATTTCTCATGGGTGCATTGATCAATTGAATATTCGCCTACGAAAGGAATTACTGAGAACTCCAGTACTATATCTTGTTGCATTCGTTATCATTATATGAAGTAAAGTGTGTTACACCATGATAGTGAATTATTATGTTCATTAATATAGAAATGTTTGATTGAGCTCAAGATCAGTGCAGTGAGTCATTTGCGTTCCATTGCCATTGTCGCAAATATTGTGTTGTGTGAACCTTTAGTGATTCTTGAGAATTTAAAGAAACAGGCGCCTTTCGCCAACAAACAAGTGCAGTAAGAGATCACGCAGTGAGGGGGGGAGTCGCCCCAGCTGATTTTGACGACGTTGACGTGAAGGGGAGCATTGCCATCTTGGTGTGTTCCTGATTATATGTGGAGAGCGAGCGACTTTTGCACGTACTAGTTGTTTGCTTGTTGATATAAAAATAGGATGTCTTGAGTTTTAAGTAAAATACAAAATACCTTGGCGTTTGTATCATCCCCTCCATATTTCTTGTGGCTATTATTATAGTATGGGTTGGTGGTGTTGTCGCCGTTGATCCTTCTCTACGGACAACCCAACTCACAACTCGGTAGAGTGCTTATACCTCTCTAGGAGATCACCCTTGGCGCTTTTGGCTCTTGGAAGAGGGGCTCAATGTCACACGTTTAGGGGATGCGGCTCCAACACTTAGCCTCATTGTCACGTGCACACACCCACTCGAGCCGCTGTGACTCCCCACTCTCTCCTTAGGTGATATGATCTCCTCAATCCCCCTTTGACTTATTAGTATTACCTTCTACCCTGTCCACAGCAGTGATTCTTGGTTCTTTCTCTTTCTCTCTCCTTCTTTACTACCTCCTGGGAAGCCTCACTAGGACAAGGGCAAACACCAGCAAATTGGGATACATTTACCGGACAAAGCACATACACGATACATACACACATATAATAATAATGAATCCCATACTCTATAATATTACAATCAGGTTGCTATCCAACACCATCAGAACTCTATTATCAGTTTACCAAGTGGTATCCTATTTTCTGATTCACCACCTGATACTATCACCCTCCTCAAGTAGATCAAGTCTACATACACTGTTGCACTATCAACAAGAGGATATATATATATATATATATATATATATATATATATATAATGTGTACAATGAAAATCAGCATGTGAATGCAATAACATATATCAGCATAAATGTTCCTTGCTACACCGCAATGATCAATCGATCACCCTATCAGTCCTAGAACGCATACATCTGTAGGTAATCCAGCCTACGACTGTAACTCTAAACTTCAGTATAAAACACTCCTTGACATAAGAATGCCAACAATCACTCACCTCTCACTGCGTCTTGCACGCTAATGACAACCAAACACTATCAACTCCCTACAAGTAATCCACCAGAACTTCCCTTCCACCTATGGAAGTTCACTACCCTGATATCTTCAGGTTCTTCCGGGTTTACTACCAGGATCCTCTGCAGCTCCTCCAGGCTGCTACACCATGCAGTTTTCCTTGAGCAACTACGGTGCTTCACCCTTCTGCTGGGTCCTCCACAGCTCTCCTGGCTGCTACACCATGAAGTTCCGTCGAGCAACTATGGTGCTTCACCACCTCTACAAAAGCACGTGACACTCCTCTTCACTGCTTCTCCTCACAGCTCGAGGTCCTCTCCTCCACTACCTTGGAGTCTCATCAACTACTCCCTCTGTGCTGGCTTCGAAGTTCTCAGCAACTTCTTCCCCAAAGACAAACCTGCAACCCATCGACACTCCAATAAAATGTTTCCCCTTTAACACATAAACAAAAATAATCACACAATATGTTTGCCTCAAACCTCTATCTGTCCTCTACATACAGTGAGAGTGGACTCCCCTGTTTTGGCCGGGTCCATACTCCACCTCGCCTGGAGGGTGTGAATCACACTGGGAGGGTCCTTCGCTGTCAGGAGCCGGGCTCCCTCAGTTGCCTGCCAGCGCTCAGAGGAGGTGGATGTCGCTATGTATTCCTCCCTCTCCACTCTCTTATTTCAGGCTTTCTGCCTTATCAAAACATGTCTAACTTATAAATAAACATCGCTACTGTCGCTGGGCACACGACCACCTACAAGCAATCACTATGAACTGGCTTAAATCGTGCTTACCACAGATTGTCGAGTCGAGGGCGCTCCTCCCTCTGACGAAGCTTGGTCAGGGCGCTGCCACGGCCCACGATAATGCCTCTGGGCGATTTAATACTCCCCTCGTCGACCAGGACTTGAGACCACACGTCCCCAGCTCGATTCCACAGCTGGTACGTCTGCACACTTGTCTTCTTTTCGAGATATATCACTAGGGGTTCCCTTCTGACAGGAGCTCAACGGAGCGAAGCTTTTCCCCTGCGATGTCTGGCCTCAAGTGAGGTCAAAGCCCTCCAGAAACGAGCCTCACGCCTTCAGCAAAATGTCCACATCTGCTAGCCAATCATTTATCTGTTTTCTTCTTCTCTGCCCATAATCTTAAACTGTTCATTGAATCAAACAAACTATTTTACATATGGGTTATCACCTTAATGTTTGCTAGACCTTCTAGTTAGGTCAGGCTTGCTGAATAACTCTCAAGGGGGAGACTCGTTTCTCCTGCAGGCTGAGATCATAACACTATATAATACTTGAAAGGAGATAGAGTGATAGAAATAAATACCTGCCTGATATCAGATCTATTGAGTGTGCTCTTGCCACTGTTACCACAATTCCACAATACCACTGACGTGTTACTGGACACGGGAAACACCAGTTGGCGACCTTGTAGTTAGTAGTAGAGCCCTTGTCGTGGCGGGCACACGGTTGAGAGTGCAAACTGTGTTCTCACTCATCTCTGGCTAAAGAGGCCGGCCGGGATCGACTGGGATACTCTCCGAGCATACAGTGGCGCCGCGAGGATTGAGTGAAGACCCGCAGGGCTACGGTGAGTGACCTTGTGTACACTGTTACTCGCCTCTTTATCGGATATGTGATATAGTACGAAAGAGGGAACCCCGACAACTGCCACCCCTGGCACCACCACCACCACACTTCCACCCCTGGCACCACCACCACTACCACATTGCCACCCACTGGCACCACCACACTGCCACCCCTGGCACCACCACAACACTGCCACCCCTGGCACCACCACCTCCACACTGCCACCCACTGGCACCACCACCACCACAAGACTGCCACCACTGGCACCACCACGATATTGCCACCCCTGGAACCACCACTATACTACCACCCCTGGCCCCACCACCCCACTGCGACCTCTGGCACCACCACTATACTGCCACCGCTGGCACCACCACCATATTGCCACCCCTGGCACCACCACTATTCTGCAACCCCTGGCTCCACCTCACTGCCACCCCTGGCACAACAACCACCACTGCCACCCCTGGCACCACCGCACTGCCACCCCTAGCACCACCACTGCCACCCCTGGCACCACCACACTGCCACCCCTGGCACCACCATGGCCACCCCTGGCACCACCACACTGCCCCCCTGGCACCACCACCACTGCCACCCCTGACACCACACTGTCACCCCTAGTATCACACCACCACCACTGCCACCATCACCACCACCATGCTGTCACCCCTGGCACCACCACCACCACACTGCCACTGCTAGCACCACCACCAGCACACTGCCACCCCTGGCAGGGTGGTGGTGGGGTTGGGACCACCGTCACCATTATACACCACCGTCACCACCACACACCACCGTCACCACCACACACCACCGTCACCACCACACACCACCGTCACCACCACACACCATCGTCACCACCACACACCACCGTCACCACCACACCCCATCCTTAGCTTGTATGTTGACACTTGCTTACTGTCTCTCCAGGACCGCCGTGATCGCTACTGTCTTCGCTATCTTGCGCGGTCCTTACAACATCCTTCCTCTCACCTCTGTCGTGCTTTAACTTTTACCCTGTAACACGGGTTAGGGTTCTCTCTCTCTACTTATCTTCCTTCTACTCCCTCTACCCGTATTCTTACTTTTTATTCTCTACCAAGGGACTCCAAAACTTTTACCAAAGCCAACTCCACGCCACGTGGTCCTAAGACGATTGACCGACTTAGGATTCTACACCCAGTATGACGTGACCTAAGCTCTGAGCAAAACCCTAGAGTCGCCTCTGCTGCCACCACCAGACCAGTAACACAGAGCAATGATCGAGGTCTGGATCGATCACGCTAATTAATCAACCTTGGGGCTTGATCCCCACTATAGTTTACGATCGGAAACTTGAGTGTGGAATTAATTACACGGTAATGATAATTCCGATTCGATGTTAGAATCGGCGCCCAATCCAACTCTGCCTCGTGTGGACCACGTGACCAGGACAAGTATACACATAACCAAATGGAAACAATAAAATGCAAATTAATAACAAATTTAATTTATTAAAAGAAAACTAAAACAAAATCTAAATATGTTCACTCCCTATCACTTTAACACTCCCTACTTGACCTGAATGGCAAATGAGACTATTTCTATACATAACCATAGCAACTATACCTCTATGTTTTCCAGCTAAGATGTTGGGCTGGTCTTGGGGAGAGGTAAGATGTTTGACCTCTCCCAGCTGCTCGGCAGATCACACTGATCTCTTCCTTGTCTGGTCTACCCCAGACTAGAACATTGTATCCTTCCGCCTAGTCAAAGTTTACCCAGTTACTAGCAAGGTTTAAGTTATAACAATTAACCTCTGTTGTACTTAATTGATCCAGACTGGTTGAATTATTTTACTGAATTAAATTACACAAACATCTAACGGCAGAGCTGTTCCCGATCCCCAAAATGGTTAATTGAACTTTGAGAAATAGTAGACATGTCAACCCTGCTGACCTATGACCGCCGGTCACTCCGCCTTAAAAGTTAGATCTGATTCGTGACGTCACTGATGGTGACTTAAACTCAATAATTAGAATACTCTTGATATTGTATCCAGTACTATTATACAATACAATTTTAATGCAAAATGAATAAAGGCTAATTTTCTCTAAATTACTGAATACTATAGGATGGTTCATTATACGCAGCTATGAACAAAGATGCCCGCCATTTGTGACTCAGACCTGCTAATTCCCAGGGGACTGGGCGTTGTTGAGAGGTCAGGTCCCTACTCGAACTTCTGGAACCTTCTGGAATAATTCTTACAACAGCCTAGTTTGTTACAACCCCCCCGCACAAGCACTTAGTAAACCTTGTTAATTTGTTAAAATTCACGAGGTTTAGTATCCAAACCCACAATTCAACTCATGCCACAAACAAAAGCTAACCTAACTAATAAAATTTGACAAATAATAGTCCAACATCATAATAAACATGTTCATATTTCATAAATTTCTCAGCTGTCAACTGACAGCAATCCTCTAATATCAGGAAACATACATCCTATCCTTACTGACATAGCTAAATAACATGTCCCTACTCTACCATCAAAAACTAGCTATTAAACTCTCTTGGCTCTTCACTAGCCAAGTCCATGTGTCCTCTAGAGCCGGCCACACCGTGCTCAAACAAACATTAAAGTTATATCATCAGACTGAACTTTCAGTCATCCGGGAGCGTACTACGGAACTATCAAGTTCACATCCGTGTACTAACCACTCCCCATCAATGTCAACCTTGACATGTTAAGGAACACACCTAACGTTTATTACATGTATCTAAAAATAAAAAAAAATTCCTATACTATATCACAGGTTTCAGCTGACTGTACAGCCAAGTGTTCTCACTCACTAGAAGTGTCAATGTTTATATTGGTCCGCCTCTCCTGTGTTCAAACATTCTGAAAAAAATAGCACAACATAATTTTCCATAACCGTTTGTTCTGGGCTGAGACAATTACACAGGGGCTTCGATTTTGATTACTGACCAATTTATAGAGTAAAATTCATATATTATACCAGAATTATTTTAAATCTGTTTTTCAACATTTAAAAAGTATTGATTCTAAATCTCTTTTTCAACATTTAAACAAAAGTGTCCAGATGTTCTTTACACAGATGTTCAGAGCCAACTTTGTTGTTTGTATCAATTGTTCATATTGAGTAATCGAGAAAAAAAAATCGATGCTGCTGGATGCTGAATGTAGTCGCTGACGATGACGGTGTCGATCTTGCTTCTCCCCATGTGTAGACATCAATACCTGGTCCTCTTGTACTCCCATCCGGTACTCCTGAATGACGACAGAGTGTAGTAGAGCGGAGTGCCAAGTGACAGCTGTAGAATACTGTTACTTCGGCCATTAATCTTGCTCTCGACAGTCCACACGCCTTCATATCAATCACAGTTCACACGGCAGTCTTGATGTTAAACTTGACGTCGCAGATGACCACAGCAGAGCAGGACTGGATGTACCAACGGTGTCTCTTAGCAGGAGTGGTGTCAGAAGGTCGTAGAGGCGGGTTGCTTGTTTGCAGAACAGGTGAATCTCGTCTTCCATCATTGCTCACGTCATCTCAGGCGTTTCTTGATGTCACCAGGTTACTAGGCCGTAAACACCAACTGTGTATACCCTCGTACCGCCGACTTTAGGCCAAAGGAGACAATTTTGCGACCTTCTATTGGCGAGTCCCGGTACTCTGTAGGGAAACCGTGCCTTCCACCTGTGACCGCCTTACTTCCGCTTTCTTGTTACTTCAGATGACGTAATCATTAATCTTCCGGCGAAATTCTTGAGTACTGCTACGTGCTTTCCATTTCTTGACCTCTCCTCCAACACTGCTGGAATGGCTGCAGTCTTGATGACGCAGCAGGTGGGTAGTGGTGATCTCGAGACAGCTACCCCGGCGTTGTATGGCACCTCCGGTGACTGCTATAATGTGGACAGCTCGCTGGCCCTGACAACCTCGTTAGTGACGTGAGGCGTCGGCCGGGTGACTCTTGGACAGTCACTCATCCCCAAAGTAACTGATGTATGGGTTACTGGGTCTGGTGGGGGGAGGGCTTTGTGTAACGTGCCTCCCCCCTCGGTCTTTACAGACAAGGGTTCACGTGTGGCTGGAACAACTGGGTCGGTGTACCAATCAGACCTGGGAACAGACAGACACAACACAGCGGAAGCATAGATATACTCTGGGTTTGGTGGAGGTGGAACCCCAGAGCACGGTAAAAGTTGCTACCTGAGTCAAGTATAGACATAGTACATCTCATTGCCTTTACAGGAAAATCTAATGAATACTAAATTATACTAACCAAGGAAGTTACTTTACTGTATAGCGCGAGATCTCGTCACCATAGGGTGGCGAGACTGCACCTGACTACTGATGAGCGATGACAGAGGGTCATCCTCATCTTCTGACTCGTCGGTGAAGCCATGAGTCAGCACTGCTGAGTCAGGAACTAGACCCGCTGAAGGCAGTTCTAATTCCTCTCTAGCATGATAATGTTTCAATTTATTTACATGAATTGTCCTTTCCACCTGGTCCTCGAACACTCCTTTTATAACAAGATTAACCGGCCCCGCCCTTTTAATTACTCTATATGGTCCTCGCCACCTCGGAGCTAGTTTCCTGCTCTGATTGGCGGGCGCAGCCTCATTCACTCTCAATACGAGGCTTCCTTCCTTCAACTCAAGAGGGCGCACTTTCTTGTCATAAAAATGAGCATACCGAGTCCGTGCCTTCTTGGACGCTTCAGCTGCAATATTCCATGCATTTCTCATTTTTCCAAGGACCTCTGAAGGATAGTCCTCCCCGTATGCAACATTATGTCTGTTAAGCAGACCTGAGGGGAAATTGCATGAATTACCAGTAAACAAATGAAGTGGTTGGGTGTTAATTGATTGGTGGATGGCAGTATTCAAGGCGAACTGAACATAGGGTAGGTGTTCATCCCAGGTGTTTGCATCATGTTCAGCAAGGATTGCAAGCATATCCTTGACTGAACGATTAGTCCGTTCCGTCATTCCGTTTGCTTGTGGGTGGTAGGCCGTTGTAAAAGCCGAAGTTGTCTCTAAAATCTTACAAACTTCTCTAAATATATTCCCATTGAATTCTTGACCCCGGTCAGAGACTAAAACTTTAGGAGGTCCGAATACAGTAACGAACCTACGCAAGAACGCATCTGCAACCGTACGAGAATCCTTCTGAGGTAATGCAACTAGTGTAGTGTATCTAGACAGATGGTCAACTAGCACCAACACGTATCTGTTACCCGAATGACTGTGGTGTAAATCAATCAGATCGGCCCCCACACGATCTAACGGTTCACGAATTTCAGGAAATTCCTGAAGTGGGGCTTGTACCTTAAGGGTGCCTTTCCTCCTCTGGCAACGAGGGCACGACTTCACGAAATTGATTACCTCAGAAAGTAATCCTGGAAAATAAAATAGAGACTTTGCTTTTAAGTGCGTTTTAAAGATCCCCGGATGCCCTGCAATTTTTGAAGCATGCGCAAGCTTTAACGCTGATGACCGCAACGCGTCCGGAATAACTAGCTGAAATACTGCCCTATCATTCTGGCTATTAACATAATACAGGACGCCCTGTTTCATCTCAAAATCATGAATAGGTAAATTCTTTTTCTTTTTCGGGTATTTTCCTCCCTCTAAATACTCAATAATCTCTTTCCATCTAGGCTCGTTCATCTGGTATTCTCTCATTTTATCCGATGGAATGGTTTCAATATTTTCATTAATCTGCATTGCCGCTATATTTCTACTTAGCGTATCTGGCACAACATGTGCTGGACCAGGCTTGTACAAGATCTGGAATGAGTGGGCCGAAAGTTCGTGAGACCAGCGTGACATTCGTGGGCATTTCGTTCGCTTTTTAAATATGTGTGTTAATGCTCGATGGTCTGTGTAGATTACAAAATGCCGCTGAAATAGGTAAGGCTCGAAATACCTAACTGATTCTACTACTGCCAGTGCCTCCCGATCCGTAGCTGAATAACGAACTTCAGGTCCTTTGACCTTCCTACTGAAATAGGCTACTGGATGGGGTAAATTATCTGCGTCTCGCTGAATTAAGCACCCGCCAATAGCAATACCGCTGGCGTCAGTGTGCACTTCCCACTCTTTCTCAAAATCAGGAATAGCCAATACCGGTGTCGTGATTAGTTGGTCTTTCAGTTTGCGATAGGCCTCGTCATGTTCAGATTTCCACACAAACTTCGCATTTTTCTTTGTCAGATCAGTCAGGGGTGCTGAAATGCCAGCGAAACCTTCAATATGACGACGAAAATATCCGGCCGCCCCCAAAAACCTACGCACGTCCTTTGCTGTCCTTGGAGTAGGCATGTCAGCAATGGCGCGGCAAGAATCTGGGTCAGGTCGGATACCGTCTGGGCACACCTGGAACCCCAGAAATTTGAATTTCTGAGCCGCCAGGGTGCACTTCTGAACATTCAGCCTGAAACCTGCCTGATCTAACAACTTCAAAGTCTCAGTCAAGTCCTGTAGGTGTTCCTCAAACGTCCTGGAATATATCACAACATCATCCAGGTACGCTAAAGAATGCCTACCCAGTACCGGACTAAGGATAAAGTTGATGGCCCTCTGAAACGACGAAGGCGCTGTCTTCAAACCAAACGGCATCCTACGGAATTGATAAGTGTGCCTACCATCCGAGAATGCTGTTTTTTCCCTATCTTGTTCTGCCACCGGAATCGCCCAATACGCCGATTTTGCGTCAAGAGTTGAGAAATACTTAGCAGCACCAAATTGATCTATTATCTCCTGTATTCGGGGCAACGGATACACATCACCCTTAGTTAGTTCGTTCACCTTCCGGTAGTCAACACAGAAACGATAACTACCGTCCGGTTTCCGAACTAGCACAACAGGAGAGAGCCACGGTGACGTACTAGGCTCTATCACGCCCTGTCTCAACATTTTCTGGCACTCCTCCCTGATAATGTTCTTTGCCTGTTCCGGCAACCTCCACTGTCTTGTGTACACAGGCAAATGGTCACCAGTTGGAATGGTGTGCTCGATCTTATCAAGGAGACCAATCTGGTCATCCTCTGTCGCAAACAATTTCGGGAATTTTCGTAAAACTCCTCTCAGTGCCTTCCTATCCGCCTGTGCAACATGTTGCAAATCAAGTGCTGAAATTAATTTTTCCACTTCCTCTACATTCTGTGCAACATTTCTCGTCTCGTATTGTACTTTGGATGGTGTTTTAGTGTTCAACATATTCAGTGCACTACATTGTGCAGTGACGGCTGGCGTCTCAGCTGACTCATGGTGAAAGATTTCTGTGTCCTCCACCATGGTTCCCTGAGATACCCTATCACCTGCCCTGAAGCGAAAAGTCTTATGTGAAAGATTGACAACTGGAATGAGTGCACCTTTATCGAGCACTACAACTAAGTGATGAGGAATTAATAAACTATCACATCTCCCAGCCACCTGAAGGGTGGTACCTGGTTGTATGTGACGTCCCACGGCTACTTTAATAAATTTAACAGAATGTGGTGGGCAACTCTGTTTGGTCAATGCATGCAATGCGCATGACCTCTTAACTGTGTCTGGAAGAGACTTAAAAATCAATTTTGGATAGTGCGCATTATATTTCAGCTTCCTCTTAATTGAAGCTACAACTGGGGGATGGTCGATCATCTCCACTGGGTAGGAAGTCTGTCCCAACTGCAACCTGCAGTTCCTAGCCCCTTTTTGAGCAGACAAGGAATAATCAAATCGCGACAGAAAATCAGTTCCCATTAAGATGTGACCAGGAAAATCAAGGTTCTCTACGATCGTACATGTGTGAGGCTGCAATTCCCCATCAATCTCAAAATTAACTGTACCTTGACCTACGATCTCAATCTTTTCCCCATTGACCGCTGTTAATGTCTTTGCGCAACGTTGAAGACGTGCATACTTAAAATTGCTGAAGGCTGACTTTTTAATTACCGTTGCCTGGCTTCCTGTATCAACAAAAGCTGTCAATCTCACACCTTCCACTTTCACCTCAAAAGTAGGCCTACCATCACTAGGAGCCTGCTTTCATGCTTTCGTAGGAGTGACTTCACAATCCCTCTGTATATGCCCGCGCTTCCAGCAGGAGTAACACCTCCGCGGATCTCTGTTGGTACCCCGCGCAGGGTGGCTTGAACTTGCAGCCGAGGGCTGCTTCCCGCCTGATGAACCCGCGCCACAGTTCCTCGGCTTGGCTCCCTCGCCTTTACTTAACGCCTCTACATATGGCGACAACTGAGTGCCCAGCGTCTCCGTGCGCATCTGCCTGTCTAAGGCTGTGGCGGCCTGGGGTTGGGGTTGAGGTATGGTGTGGGTGGCCTGGGGTTGGGGTGTGGATGGAGGTTGGGGTTGAGGTATGGTGTGGGTGGCCTCGGGTTGGGGTGTGGATTGAGGTTGGGGTTGAGGTATGGTGTGGGTGACCTCAGGCTGGGGTGTGGATTGAGGTTGGGGTGTGTATGGGGTGGCCTGGGGCTGGGGAATGGGTATGGGTATGGGGTGGCCTGGGGCCTGGAATGGGTATGGGTATGGGTATGGGGTGGCCTGGGGTTGGATGGGTATGGGTATGGGGTGGCCTGGGGTTGGAATGGGTATGGGTATGGGGTGGCCTGGGGTTGGAATGGGTATGGAGTGGCCTGGGGTTGGGGGAAGGGTTGGTATGGGAACTGAGGATGGGGTTGGTATGGGAATTGAGGATGGGGTTGGTATGGGAATTGAGGATGGGGTTGGGGTTGTTGTAGTGACGGATGAGGTGTACCTAGGTGGTCCCCAGTGGTGTCTGAAGAGGTGCTGTCCTCTACACTTCCACTTCCACTCCCACTGGTCCCCACTGACTGGTCATTATCTGGGTTAAACATTTTCTGTGATTCCTGGTGTGCCACGTCTCTTCTAAACTACCCTTTAGTACACCCTCGACCCGGACTCACTACAACCGTGATCTTACACAAAATAAAAAAAATCACAACTCTTTTCCAAGAGAAAACTACTAAATTCCCAAAATAGGAAATACAACGATTTATCGAGAGAATCGCTGAAGTGAATCCAATGAATGAGTGTCTGCCCCGCACTCGTGTCTGACCGTGAAATATCCCGCAGTTCTATTGCTGAAACCTAAGTCCTTTACGTTAAAAAAAAAATTAAAGAATCTAATTTATATAAAACAATTTAAATGATAACGCAACTAACGCGCAGCACTCGTGATGGATTAATAAAGAATATTTACTGTACTTGAATACTAAACGCGCTTGAAGTGAGCAGCGTGGCCCCTGATGACTGATGGAGCGGGACCAGCTGCGCTGAAAAAAACTAAGTCCCGCGCTTTTTCGCTTAAACGCTGAAAAATCAAAATTTTTGTTCTGAAGGAAAATAACTAGTTTTACGTTAATAAACCGCTCTAGCGATTAATATAGACACCCAGGACCTATAAATGCTTACTAAAAATTGAATTTTTATCAAAAACTGCGTTTTTACTCAATTGCTGGACTCTGCCAATTTTTCTGACTCCGAGGGAAAAAAATTTCTATCACCCCAAATATCACAAAACTCCTTTAATTCACAAAAATTTGGGTTTCTCGTTCCCAGATATAAATACGTTATTATTTACTACTGACGTTGTATGCAGAACAATACTGACACTTCGGGCGGTTTCAACACTCACTAATTCGAATTTTCGTCAAAATCCGAGATTTTCACCTCAAATGGACTCTGACAAAATTACAACACGATTTTCTCGAAAAATAACTAAATTCGGCAAAAATGTAATTATCACTGTTTAATGCTTTACGAACAGAATTACGTCCCTTGCGCGCACTAGAGAGTAATACTGACCCCAGAATATACACGAAACCTGAAAATTAGAATTTCCGCCAAACAGTCAGATTCTAGCCCAAGCTGGACTTAGAAAATTTTCCACCTACGTTTCTACTGAAAACAGAATTCTAAGTCTACAAACACAATTCTACCGTCTTACTGGTAAAAACTAGAAAATATCACTCGCATCGACTGGGGAATCCTAATGATACCCAGATCATACACGTGACCCACGAATACAAATTAATTACAGTTAACGACTTTCCGACATTGACTTAGCCGAAAACTTATCCCAAAATACTTAGAAATATTCCACGGACTCTATTAAGCATTTACACGCAACTTACTATCCCTTAAACTCCTTCACTTATCTATCGTGACCGACATATAGCCCTAAGTCCAGAGGATTAACTACACTCTAGCAACAACGCCTCTGACTTAGACTAATACAACAGGGAATAGCAAAACTTAATGTACGCACTTAGCCTAATATGCAAGAAAATGCTAAACACTTTGATAAAAAAAATTTTTTAACCGGGGATTGAATTTAGGGAAAAAAAAATTAATCTAGAACAACGAAAATAAACGGAAATTACTTTATAAATTGAAGTATACTTAATTCAAAAATGCACTCGACTTAATCTTATAATTGCTCCTACCGGCTCGCCGTACCACACCTAGCCTAGGGGCCACACCATCTAGGTTCCAACAGAGCGACACGCAGCTTTCAGCAACAATTATGACTAGGGACGACTCAACCTCCACTAAGTGTGCGATCACTTAGTTGTTGAATCGCTGCTAGGTAGGTTACTAGTCCGTCCCTCGGAGGCCGCAACGCCCTTCACGGATTACGTTTTTCCTAGCGTTTTGGGTCGTCTAATAACGCCCTCGGACTATCTACTGGCGTCCCACAGATATATCCGCCCCCGACAGCCCTCAAGGAACTGCTGTTGAGAGTATGGCGGCTCCCAACACCTCTGAATTAATTGCAATGGGTCGAGTATGGTACCCAGTCCAATCAACTCGGAGCGGTCTCCTTTTCAATAAATCTAATTTTAACAGCCTAATCTTACTAACTAAACCTTAATCATATCAGCCCGCATGACCCAAGATTCGCCAATCCCCACTCAAACGCACTGTTGTGGGGCGCACTGCTAATCCTGGCCCGCGGCTGTCTCCTTAGCATCCGCGCACGTGTTCGAACGGCTAGACGCGTGAGCCTTTCAACAATTTCAAACAAAATTGTTGAAACCACCGCTGTGCACCATTGTAACACGGGTTAGGGTTCCTCTCTCTCTACTTCTCCTTGCTTCTACTCCCTCTACCCATATTCTTACTTTTTATTCTCTACCAAGGGACTCCAAAACTTTTACCAAAGCCAACTCCACGCCACGTGGTCCTAAGACGATTGACCGACTTAGGATTCTACACCCAGTATGACGTGACCTAAGCTCTGAGCAAAACCCTAGAGTCGCCTCTGCTGCCACCACCAGACCAGTAAAAGAAGAGCAATGATCGAGGTCTGGATCGATCACGCTAATTAATCAACCTTGGGGCTTGATCCCCACTATATACGATGAACTTGAGTGTGGAATTAATTACACGGTAATGATAATTCCGATTCGATGTTAGAATCGGCGCCCAATCCAACTCTGCCTCGTGTGGACCACGTGACCAGGACAAGTATACACATAACCAAATGGAAACAATAAAAATGCAAATTATTAACAAATTTAATTTATTAAAAGAAAACTAAAACAAAATCTAAATATGTTCACTCCCTATCACTTTAACACTCCCTACTTGACCTGAATGGCAAATGAGACTATTTCTATACATAACCATAGCAACTATACCTCTATGTTTTCCAGCTAAGATGTTGGGCTGGTCTTGGGGAGAGGTAAGATGTTTGACCTCTCCCAGCTGCTCGGCAGATCACACTGATCTCTTCCTCGTCTGGTCTACCCCAGACTAGAACATTGTATCCTTCCGCCTAGTCAAAGCTTACCCAGTTACTAGCAAGGTTTAAGTTATAACAATTAACCTCTGTTGTACTTAATTGATCCAGACTGGTTGAATTATTTTACTGAATTAAATTACACAAACATCTAACGGCAGAGCTGTTCCCGATCCCCAAAATGGTTAATTGAACTTTGAGAAATAGTAGACATGTCAACCCTGCTGACCTATGACCGCCGGTCACTCCGCCTTAAAAGTTAGATCTGATTCGTGACGTCACTGATGGTGACTTAAACTCAATAATTAGAATACTCTTGATATTGTATCCAGTACTATTATACAATACAATTTTAATGCAAAATGAATAAAGGCTAATTTTCTCTAAATTACTGAATACTATAGGATGGTTCATTATACGCAGCTATGAACAAAGATGCCCGCCATTTGTGACTCAGACCTGCTAATTCCCAGGGGACTGGGCGTTGTTGAGAGGTCAGGTCCCTACTCGAACTTCTGGAACCTTCTGGAATAATTCTTACAACAGCCTAGTTTGTTACAGCCCCTCGCGGTCACCTGTCTCTCAATAGAATCTTGGTGACTCGGATACTTTTGATATCGTTCGCCTTATGCGTTTTTGTTCTCGTATTGGCATCCTTGGTGATATTTAGCGCCCTCTGATTATTCTGCGCATTTGATGGTACTACTAGCCTTCCCCGTTTGGTCCTTCTTTTGATAATTACTTACTTACTTCTCCTATCAAATTGTCATTTCCTGCCGACCTTTTGCCTGTTTTGATTATTCTTTCGACTTCTTCTATTTTGACGCCCGGGTGCTTGAGGAGGCATACTCTTGCACCCGTAGAACTGTAGTACCCAACGTCTCGAGCGAGGGGAACCTTTTATTGTCAATCCCCCTTTCGTCACTGAACCCGATCTCGACGGACTGACGGTTCTTAAGGTGGCGTTTGTGGGGCGTATACTCACGACGCACCCCTGGGGGGCCCCGGCATGATCGGCGATAGCTTCCTGTTGGGTGTCCTGCCTCTAATTGTGGCTCCATGGTGGGTATGGGGGCACATTCGTGGATGAAATTTTTCACTTTTCGTCTCTATGTCGTTGAATGTTTCCGTTGTACCCTCTCAGGCTCATGGGGTGGGCGACCAAGCCCCCGAGTCGGACTGTATTGGAAGACCAGGCTCTGTAGCCCCTGCTGCATTGGGCCCCGACCTTGCTCCTCCTTTGACAGTTCTGACTTCTTCCCCCAGCTCCCCTCCCTCCTCTGTGGTTGGGTCGAGCCTCCAGCCCCCAGTGGTGACCACCTCGTCCCCTGGCACGGCTAAGTCTCTCGTTGTGACTACTGCGCCTTTTGACCCCTCTCTCTCCGGGGGTTCTCAACGCCGTTCGCGCCACGGCCGCACTCGCTCGATTCCTTCCCGTGCTGATGCGTATCAGGCCTTGTTTGGTCCTGCTTCGTGGGCCAAATACTTTGAGCTCCTCCCTCTTGATTCTGCGCCTCCTGACGATTTCTCCCTCCATCGGCATCTTGTTGATTCCGTGGATGCGTCTGTTACTTTCAACCCCACTCGTCTCGGTACACGTGTCGTTGCTGCTCCTTCTCAGGATGCAGCTTCTTGCTTGGCTGCCTTATCCTGCCTTGGCGAGATCCCTGTTCGGGTCTCCAAGAACGCTCAGTTGAATGCCAGTGTTGGCACTATTCTCCTCCCACCCCATGTTGCAACTGGTGTTCGGAATCTGCAGGATTGCCACGATGATATTCGGCATATCCTTGATGCCCAAGGCCATTCTGTCCTCCAGGTTGACTCGTTTACTCGTCCCCCTCGTGGTCGTCGCCGTCAACCCCTTCGAGTTGTGAAGATCACCTTTGATGGTAGGACCCTTCCATCCTCTGTCATTCTTGCTGGTGCCAGGTGCTCTGTCCAGGAGTATATTCCTTCTCCTCGACTTTGTAACAAGTGCTGGAGGTTTGGGCATGGTGCCCTCCGCTGCTCTGGGACTGTCTCTCTCTGCCCTTTGTGTGGAGTGAAGGTCACTCTAAGTCGGAATGCACTTCTCCCCAGGCTTGCTGCCTCAACTGCGGTGAGGCCCATCCTACCTTCTCCCGTGCGTGTGTCCATTACAAGCTTGAGGCAGCCGTCCTCAACTTGAAGCACCGGGAGCGTTTATCTTTTCCTGAGGCGAGGCGCCAGGTTCGCCGGCTCCCGCCTTTTGCTAATGTCTCTTATGCTCGCGTGTTGCGCTCTTCCTCTCCTCGTCCTTCCCACCTTCCTCAGACTCACAACCGTTTCCGGGCCTTGGACCCTGATGCGCCCACTGCCACCTCCCCTGTTCCTTTGGGTTCTGTCCCGAAGGATCCTCCTCCTGGTCCTCTGTCTGGGGTTCCCCTTCCTTCTATCCGGTCTGTCATGTCTCTTGTGTCTTCTTCCTCGTCCCCCTCCGATCTTCCTTCCCATCCTCTTCCTCCATCTATCGACTCTCCCCGCCGCCTGTCGGTGCGGGCGGATGTCCATCGCTCTCCTAACGGCCGTCGTGTGTGCTCTCGTTCGGCTTCTCCTGTTGAGACACTGGAATCCGTTGCCCGGTACGTAGTTGCTGGGACACCGGTCTCTTTAAGTCAGAAGCGTAAGCCTGGCTCCTCTCCTTCCTCTTCTCCGGCGGGTAAGAAGGCTTCGCTTTCTTCCTCAGCTCCTACTTCTGGCTCTGTTGCTCCTTCCCCTCCCGTTTCAGTGATTGCGCCCCCTGTTCCTGCTATGGAGGTTTCTTTGGCCCCTGCTTCCCTTTCGGTTGCTGCTCTTGCTGAGGTGCGCTCCCCTCTTTCTACTCCCCCTCTTCCTGCTGCTGTCCTTGACTGCTCCTCTCCGTTGTCTCCTCCTCAGTTGTCTCCTCCCCCTCCGGACCCCGCCCGCCCACCTCTTATCTGTTCTCCCGTTTCCTTCCCTCCGTCTTTGCTCAGTTTACCCATGCCCCCTAACCCTGCCTTTGCTGACCCTGATCCCGACCCTGATATTCTTTAACGTGCTCTGTTGCTTCTTCGCCTTTGTTTCTTCCTTGTTCTCTGTTTTTGTCCTTTCTCTTCTCGTAATGTCCATTCTTCAATGGAACGTTCGAGGTTATTATGCCAATTTCCTCGAACTCCAACTTCTAATTTCGCGGTTTTCGCCCCTTTGTGTCTGTCTCCAGGAGCCAATGCTTGGTGCTCGTCCTGGTCGTTTTCGTGGTTATTCCTTTCTTTCTCCCCCCCCCCAGCCATTGCTGGGGCTTCTAGATTCTGGCCCATGCTCTCTTGATTCGTGCTGATGTTCCCTTTGGTCCTTTGCTTTTTCCTTCGCCTCTCCATTGTTCTGCTGCTCGTATCTTTGTGGGGAAATGGTACACAATTTGTTCCATTTATCTCCCCCCGAGTGTCCCGCTCTCTCTTCCTGATTTGAAACACCTCCTAGACTCCTTGCCGGAGCCTGTGCTCCTGCTGGGTGACTTCAATTGTCGTCATTCTCTTTGGGGTGACGTTCTGACGAATACCCGAGGTCGCCTCCTTGAGCCGTTCGTCCTCTCTTCTTCCCTGTCTCTTCTGAATTCTGGTGAGCCCACTCATGTTGTTGGAAATTTCCAACACTAATAAACTACTATTGTATTATAATAAATCATTATCATTATATACTAACTACAGTAGTTACTAATTTCATTAACGGTAGTGTCAACATAAATTAACCATTGCATCTGTGTATTAATGCTAGAATTCTCATGAAATCGAGTGGCAACATTGCGTCTGATAATGTCCAGTTAGACACATTTATTACCAATGGGTTAGAGAATTGAATGTGGTTCTCTAAAATTATCAGTATTCCGTGTAATAATTACTTACGGATAATATAACTCCCAATAATCTCAAACCGAGAGTTATTAACTAAAATTGTTACGTAGTAGCAGTCCTTTCTGTTACGTACGAATGTCATGGAGAAAATAAAATCTTCACCATTTCTCGTCTGACACCATAAAACGAGAATATGATAATATTTAAATCCCTATAATTGCAACCCAGTTCTCATTAACGTATTACATCCATAATTGTGCGGAAAAGAATTATACGTGATTAATAATTTCTGTAGTGAATGCGAGAGACGAGTTGAGGGAGGCGGCGACGCCATTGTGGGAGAGAGTGCATCCCTGGGATGAAGAGTGGCGAGACACGTGGTAGTGACTGGGGAATTTATCGTTAAGAATTACGCTGATAATCGGTCAACAGTTAATAATTACTTATCCACGTGTTCTATAGTGCCCAGCCAGTTAATAACGAGTCAACAATTGAAGCCAAAACCCGTAATTACACGTACACAGCAGTGGACGTCAGGGATTGGCTGACGTGGTTCCGGCAGACCTCAGTATTCAATATGCTCACGATAAGTATTTGTTTCTCGTTTGATGCATCATCCTAGATTATATATTTGTGAGTAGTTTGTCGTCATATAGCGAGGATACCCAATATACAACGTTAGTAAAAGTTCGACAATTTCCTCGGTTTTCATGAATATTTAAAATAAAACGTAGCCTATTTAAATGCTACTTAAATTTCTCTGATTTCAGCGTGTATGCGAGGAGTCATCAAGATGTTTCTCATCATTCGTGATATTCACCTCGAGTTCTTTCTTTGTGGAGATCCTGTGACCACGAGGACGAATGACGAAATGATGTTACAGAAATCGTCTTAAAGTTAAGACATTTTTCGTACAAATTTATTTAATATGAATTTTAATTCTTATAATTAATGTAGAATCTTTGCATTGAATAGATTATTACCAGAAATGATGATTGGTAATTAATGTGTTTGCTCTGACTGTTGCTCAGTAATTCATGATCTTTAATATTCACAATTTGAGTTCTCATATTTGAATCTATAGTAGTTTAGATTTATTATATCATTTACTCAGCAATGAACTGGTGGCGAACCACACTGGTTCCTAGATGTATATGAATTTCTAGAAATCCTCCCCAATGTAAGTCTCTGAGGTTTTGACTTTAATTAATTAATAATACAGTCCATTCATTATTTCAAGTGATTATCCTTTTAATAATTATCAATAGACACTGGTTCTCTAGTGTTATTCTAATGATCACTTTTATTAGTTTTCCCTCTTTTCTGAAAAGTGGGTGGTCCTTCGATTTATTAAATCAAATAAGTAAATAATTGAATATATGAGTCAAGCCCCAGATATCCCACACATGTGGACTCTTGAACTCGCACCCTTTCCTGTCTTGATCTTTCTCTCTGCTCGTCGTCCCTTTACTTAGATTCCACGTGGCAGGTTCTTGATGACCTCCATAACAGTGATCATTTCCCTATCCTTGTTTCCTTTTTCTCTTTCTACCCTCCCCTTTCCTTCCCTAGGTGGCAGCTTGCCAAGGCTGACTGGTACCTGTTCACCCTCCGTGCTACTCTTTCTGACCTCTCCTCTCTGCCTCTTCCTCGTGCCCTCCTTCTTTTTTATGACACTGTCTTCAACGCTGCCCTCCACTCTATTCCTCGCTCTTCCTCCCGGGGCACACAGAAGTGCGTTCCCTGGTGGAATGCAGACTGTGCTCGGGCTGCCTGCTGTAAGCTTGCAGCCTGGAAGAAACACCGCCGCCGGCAGACGGCTGATTCTTTTATTCTGTTTCGGAAGGCAAGTGCGGTGGCCCATAGGACCATCCGTACAGCTAAACGTGAGAGTTGGAAATCTTATGTTTCCACCATTATGTCCGATACTCCTCTGCCACAGATCTGGAAGAAGATCTGCAAGATTGCGGGCAAGTTCGTTCCGGATGTCTCGCCGGTTCTCCACCTCCGTGGTTCTCTTGTGGCGGATCCAGTGCAGGTTGCGACCGAACTGGGTTCCCACTTTTCTTCTGTTAGCTCTGGTTCTCATCTTCCTTAATCCTTCCTTCTTCATAAGCCTGTTCTTATATCTTATCCTTTAGATTTCCACACTCATCTCCGCCTTCTCTTTTTGAACTTCAGTCTGCCCTGGCCCTCTGCGGATCTACGGCGGCGAACTCGGATAACGTTCATTATGAGATGCTTCGTCATCTCCCTCCGTGCTCGTCTCGATATTTACTGAGTCTGTATAACCAGGTCTGGGAGTCGTCGTCTGTCCCTGAGGACTGGCTCGATGCCATTGTACTCACTATTCGGAAACCAGGGTCTCTCGGTACGTCTCCTAAGGACTTCCGCCCTATTTCTCTCACGAGCTGTTTGCAAGCTCTTTGAGCGTATGGTAAATGTCCATCTGATGTGGTTCTTGGAACACCATCGCCACCTCTCTCCTTCTCAATTTGGTTTTCGCACGTGCCGCAGCACGACTGATGTCCTGGTGAACTTGGAGGTCTATATTCGTACTGCTTTTGCTGTTGTTGCTGTCCTTTTTGACCTGGAAAAGTCTTATGACACGACTAGGAGACACCATATTCTGTCCCAACTTCGTTCTTTTGGCCTTCGTAGTAATCTCCCTCTCTTCCTTCAAAGCTTTCTCTCTCGTCGTACCTTTCCGGTCAGGCTTGGTGCCACTCTCTCTGCCTCTTTTCAGCAGTATGAAGGTGTGCCCCAAGGTAGTGTTCTGAGTACTACTCTTTTTCTGGTTGCCCTCAATGGTCTTCTTTCTTCCCTTCCTTCTGGCATCTTCTCTGCTCTTTATGTTGACGATCTTACTCTTTGCTGTCGGGGTGATGATTCGCATCTCCTTCAACGGCGGCTTCAACTTGCGATTGATGCCGTGTCATCTTGGGCCACCAATCATGGCTTCAAGTTCTATAGTACTAAGACTTGTGCCATGACTTTTACTCGGAAGCGGGTAGTTCTTCGTCCCTTTTTGTCACTTTATGGTCATCCCCTTGAGTACAAAGATTCTGCAAAGATTTTGGGGTTATTTTTTGACACTCGTTTGTCTTGGTCTTCCCATGTTTCTTACCTTCGTGTTGAATGCTCTAAGGCCCTTAACCTACTTAAGGTTTTGTCCCATACTTCTTGGGGAGCAGATAGGCGCACGCTCCTCTATTTTCATTCCTCTCTCGTCCTGTCTAAGCTCGATTATGGTTGCCCTGCAGACTCTTCTGCTTCTCCTTCTACTCTTCGCCGTCTTGATCCCTTGCACCATACTGTGTTGCGCCTCAGCTCTGGTGCTTTACGTTCAACTCCTACCCTCAGCTTGTACGCTGACACTGGCTTTCTGTCTCTCCAGGATCGTCGTGATCCCTACAGTCTTCGCTATCTTGCACGATCCTTACAGCATCCTCACTCTCGCCTCTATCGTGCTTTGACTTTTGCCCCTCCTGTAGTTCCTGTTCCTCTTCACCACCTTTCTCTTTCGGTCCATTTGTCTCTCTTTCAGGATTCCTTTTCAGCTCATATTACCAATGTTTCTCCTCGTATTGTTCCATCCTTGCCCCCGTGAAGAGTCCCCCCTTCCCAAATTTTGTACTTCTCTGACCCACATCACTAAAGCTTTTACCCCTCCTACAGTTCTGAAACGCCTCTTCCTTGAGCACTTTTCTTCTCACTCCCACTCTGTTTCCATCTTCACCGATGGGTCTAAGTCTGCTGACGGTGTGTGCTACTCTGTTGTTTTTCCTGACCACACTTATATGTCGCGTTCATCCGGAGGCTAGCATCTTCACAGCAGAACTTTATGTTATTCTCTATGCTCTTCGTCTCCTGCTTTCTCGGTACCAATCCTCCTTTGTGGTGGGAGTTGACTCTCGTAGTGCCCTCATGGCGTTAGGGTCCTTTAATCCGGTCCACCCGGTGGCTGTTTCTTATCTCCAGTAAATTTAAGTCAGTTGTATTTTGCTGGGTTCCCAGTCATATTGGTGTCTCTTTAAATGAGCGTGCGGATGCTGCCGCTAAGGAAGCTATCCGCGCTTGTCCCATCTCTCATAAAAGTATTCCTTATTCCGACTTTTACCCAGTTATTCATGCCTCCATCCTTGCCCGCTGGCAGAGTTGTTGGTCTTCTGTTATTGGTAACAAACTGCGTACTCTTAAGGGTCGTGTTGTCCCAGTGGCCTTCCTCCTGCCACCATAACCGGCAGTGGGAAACGGCTCTAGCTAGGTTACGTATTGTCCATATCCGTTTAACTCAAGGTCACTTAATGGAGCGCCGCCCTGCTCCTTTTTTTCCACATTTCATTGTCCCTCTTACGGGCATGCATATCCTTGTTAAATGTCCTGACTTCCAGGACGAGCGTGTGTCTTGTTTTTCGACCGTCCCCCGCGGTCACTTGTCCCTCGATAGAATTCTTGGCGACTCAGATACATTTGATATCGTTCACCTTATGCGTTTCTGTTCTCGTATTGGCATCCTTGGTGATATTTAGCGCCCTCTGATTATCCCGCACATTTGATGGTGCTACATAGCCTTCCCGGTTTGGTGCCTTCTATTGATAATTACTTACTTTTTTCACCCTGATGTACCTGTTCATCTAGCAGTCAATAGGGACCTGGGAGTTAGCTTTGTAACTGTACCGTACCTCTACCTCTTCTTATAAGGTTAGTACTGGCCGTTAATTAGCAGTTCTCGATGTTCTGTATCCTCCAGTCCAATTCCTCGTAACCATTAGCGTTTGATCGCCTAGGTACCACAAAACCAGGACGCTGTACTTATCAGTTACAAACTCGCTAGACTTATCTGCTGCCACCACCAATTGACTTCGGGAAGGACCAATCAATTGCACATATAAATCTCAGTATTTGGATTCCCAATTATTTGAAAGGGAGGGATGAAGGTAAGTTAACTGTGGCTTCACTAATATACCAAGGGAGAATATATTGAATCAATAAGAATGCTTACAAGAACACATGGGCTTATAGTGCAAAACACAGGAGCTTATGCAATACATGCGGAAATGTATAAATGGTGGGAATTCCACTAAACAATTGAAATAGCTTCAATCATTATTTATTACACAAAGGTCATATAAAGAGAACTTTTCTTAACTGAAATAATTTCCTCACTAGAGGCAATAGTTATAAGCCTTATTTAACACTTACGTTACTCACAGACTTTACCTTAACTCCCCAGAACCGGCCAGATGTTCAGCCTGTCTCTGGAGGAAGGTCTTGACTCCAGTAGGTTTGTTAGCCACATTGACCAAAACTGTTCTCACTAACTATGAAGCTGACCTAGGCTAGTTGTCAAACTAATTTTCAAAGATAATTAACAAAGCTGAAGATATTCACTGGGCAACTAAGATTAACTGGATCTTTATTTTCAAATGATGGTAATTTACATTGATATTTGAGCATGGTTGACTACTAATTATAATATCTGAGCAGTACTTGAATTTCTACACATTACTGAATTAACAAAAAAGTGGTCAGTAGTACTTCTTACAGCCGTGTGACCATTCTTGACCATAGGATGAGACAGGCTTGGCGAAATCAACTAATTCCCATTCTAGATGACT